>JBCAUA010039026.1:0-12018 GCA_038406235.1 Peronia verruculata | reverse complement strand
TTCCACTCCTTTGTCTACCTGTTCCCTCCACCCCGTTCCCATGTTACTGCACATCTAGCACTGTGCGTTTCTCTCAAATGGACAGCATGATGTGGAATTACCCCATAAGTACTCAGGTATCTTGGTCCGACACCGGGCTTTTAGACGGATTTTTTTTATTTGGGAGCATCCAGATCGGGTTCTTAGAGAGGTTAATTATAGAGGAAAAATTCGGTATCGCAGCAGAGGCGGGTTCTTAGGCGGACCGGGCTCTTAGGCGGAGGGTTCTTAGGCGGAGACCACTGTATATGTTCACAGCAGGATAAATCTTTAATATATTCTAAAAAGATTCATATAGGCTCTTACAATGGTGCTCTTTATCCCATTCCTTTTCATCTGATGCTTGAATTAGGTTTCCATAATAGAAAGTAGTATTTATAAGATTTGACAATGTTGCTCAAGCAACTAGTTTTGATTTTTCCAAAGTCCTTTGAATACTTCACTGGTTGGGAAACAATGAACCATAAGTAAATTTACTTCTAATTTACTTAATTCTGTAACGACAGTAAGTGACAATTATGTCCAAAAATCAGTCTCCATATGTGAAAAAGCATATGTGGCACCTCCACAGCCAGCTCACCATCAAATGCTCCCTTTTGCCCATGGATCCGATGTTCTAACCACTGACCAGTAGAATCTTTTGACAGATGCTGCAAACTGATGATTGACAGATGACCTAGCAAATGGGAGCCTAATTCAGGTATATAATCTGCTGGTTCATGTAACAAAAAGCAACTGAATAACAATCAATGCTCTTCCATGGGAGAGGTGTTTAGTAAACTCTGTCCCTACAATATTATTTTTAGAAATAAAAAGTCACATAAGTTCATCTTACTGGTTCACATGGTGATGAAACTAGCATTTCCATCGGAATTTGGTGCATCATCCCCAGGTTGCATGGCATACTGCACAGGACCATCCTGCTCCACAATGGCATGGGTGACCTCATTAGGGTCGGCAGCTTGCACTATAATGATAGTCTCCTCTCCTCCGTCAGTCTGCAGGGTGGTGAATGTTTGACCTTGCAGAACTTGTGAGGCATCTGTCACCATAGCCTGGTATGTGCCATCAGATACCTGCAATGAAAAAAAACAGCATAAGAATTTTCCAAACTTTCTTCCAAGGCCAAAGGTAAGCTTTTTTTCTGACTTTTATTTTAGCAAGAGTATTTAAAACTAAAATATGTCAACACTGAAATTCTATTCCTAAACGACATGGAATATTAAGGATTAAAAAAAAAAAAAAAAATGGTTCTAGACTCAATCTGAATAAGAAAAGTAAAAATATGCTTTAAGTCACTAGTTCCCTATCTAGTAATTTTCTTTCCTCTGATTTCTTTCATTATAATACAAACATCATATTTGGGTAGATGAGCATGGCAGAATCAAATACAAACATTAATAGAAAAAATATATAAAAAAACATATACCAGTGACGTTATGAGGCTGTTTTGAAGCAATGTCATATTGTGGTGTGGAAAGGCACATTTGATAACAATGTTTTTTTTTTTTTTAGCTATGATTTAATTTCAAATTCACTGGTTTCTATTTAATAACCTGTGATATTTTTACCTGAGCATACACTGTTGTAGTGCCATCTTCTGCATCATGATGAGAAGAACCAGCAGGAGCAATGGTAATAGTGTGTTGTGCCATGTCATCATCATCATCATCACCGGCTTCCTCAATTTTGCGGATATATGCTTGCATAGCCTTTGCAGCTTCCCCATGGGATACATGTATTTTTCCAATGTGCTCCAGCAACAACTTTTTACGCTTGAAAGTTTCATGGCACATGTCACACATGTAGGGAGACAGTTTCTTGTGGACCTGAAGTTAATAAAAATCAAGGTGAAAGTACAAATGTGACACAGACTATAGCCTACAGACTTTACAAATCAGACAGACTCAATACACAAATTGTATATGAAAGGATACTCCAGCCTTTAGTCGCTCAATTTCATGGGAAACACATATAAACCCTCAGTACTAAGTTGCATGTCTAAATGTGTAAAGACTGAGAAAAAACATATACTGTAAAGTAATTTTTATGCCACTTTTCAACAAATTTATGCCACCTGTTGTTTCTTAAATTAACCAACATTGCTAAAAAAAAAAAAAAGATGATCTCCTTTCCTTCTCTTTGTTACATGTGTATGATACTTTCTCCTGCTAAATTTGAAGAAAAAGCTTTTAGAAGAATTATTACTCACCAACTGTATGTGAGACATGAGATTGGACTTGTTATTGAAACATCTTCCACAGTCAGTACATTTGTGGGGCTTCTCTCCAGTATGGATCAGCATGTGTCGATCTACATGGTACTTCTTGGTAAAACGCTTCTCACACACAGAGCAAATGAAAATCTTTTGATTTGGGGATTTCCAGTTTTCATGAACTCTCTTGGTATGTCCAATAAGAGCCCCAAGGGTCTTGAAAGCAGCTTTGCAGGTATTGCACAAGTACTGACGAGTGTGCAAATGCATACCCTGAGAAAGGGAATAGATTTTGTCAACAAAAATAAGACTGATTATATTTTTATTCTAATATAGTTAAAACTAACAAGTCTATCTTAGGCCGAATATAAAAATTATTCTGAAATACTTTACACTGAGCTGCACAGCTAATTTTCAATTACAACTGTCCCTGTTTCTGATTCAGCCATTTTTGACTGCACGACATGAGTAGAAAGTCATAGGCCTAGAACTTAAAATCTTAAAATACTACATCACATAAATTTCATTTCTTTTATACACTATCAACAAGACTCTGTCCAAGTGCACTGCCTTAGTAAATAAATCTGTGAGGAAGATTGCATTAATGTGAAGCTATTTCAGTATAATGATCTACATATAGACAGTTGCTAAATAAGGAGAAGACTAAAATGACAATAAATTTAAACTTTGCTGTCGATAATGTCTGGTTATATTCATTTCTAGGAATACATGCTTTACTGTCAGCACGTATAGCCAAACAGCTTTGTATGAATATCTCTGTACTTGTTAAAAATGAGGTCTCCTTCTACTCACACAAACAAGAAGAGACTCTGGAAGGTGCTGATATTCAGCTTTACAAGATTAATTTATATAAAACCTGCTCATTTTTTCACATCAAGCCCCAATCGAAAATGTTTATAAATAACTTCATTATTACATTAAGATCACAGATGGCAGATTGGACAGTGGTCAGAAAGAATAAATTATGGTCGTGGATTTAATTAGTGGCATATACATGTTTTTTTTCCTCTAAAAATAAAAATGTGTGCTGGTGCCTAATTTAAACTTTAATTAAGGCACACCAGGTGGACCTACAACAAAAAGTACATGTGCTAAACTTACTCCAACGAGTAGGACTTTCCTAAAATTGTTTGCCTAGAGAAACACTTAGATCTACAACACACTTGGACACTAAAAGAATAAATCCTTCACACTGTAATTTTGCTTGATTGAAAATTTTCTGAACACAATACTAGGATGAATACCATAGTTACCAGCAGATGTAAATGCAGGACAAGATCACGACTTTCAAATAAGTGCCTGTATCTCTGCTCTGAATGTGTCTTGAATACACAAATGCAAAACACTTTTTTTTTGTCTAAAATTTCTATCAAAGTTCAATTTTTTGTTTTTGTTCTTATTCCTTAGAAAATACAGCATGTACATTTACCTTGATATGTGTGTTCAGATTCCCTCTAAAAGCTGAAGCATAGTCACAGTGAGGACACTTGTAAGGTTTGCGTCCAGAATGAACAGTTCTCATGTGGGAGCTCATTCCAGTTTTGAGGACAACCTAAAATAAAACATTGCATCATCTTTTAATCACAACATCAATATTTTTCATGATAGGAATTACAACAAAATAAAAACAAGGAGATATACATTGTGGATATAATGAGTAAGTGACTTTGTAAATATTTTTTTCTCCAGTTTTCACAAGAAGCACACATGCCAACAAATGTATTTTTTTCACAAAACCTAACCTACAGAATGACAGGAACTTCTATTATCCAAAGAAACAAATGTTATCAGAACTTTCAAGATACCTATCACAACAACTAAGACAAGGACTAGATCAATATGAATAATAATTGCTTGTTGCTTATTGTTGTTCTTGTCCTCGTCAAAAATTTTGAAACCACACAGATCACAAAAAAAAAAAAAAAAAATGACCCCTCTCTCACAAAATGGTTTTCAAAGAGATTCTATAAATCATAAAGATCAGTTATGAGAAGGAAAACCATGAAAGACAATGAAAATGAATTATTGGCACATCCATGAATTCTCTAGACGGACATACAGTCAACTACGCTTGTAGCGATGTTGTTGGGGGACCATAAAAAAGATCATTACATCCAAAGTTTGCTACAACTGTTGGAAGAAAAATTCAAGGGAAAAAATCCCTGCTGCGTGCCTACTTCTCCACTGTAAGAATCCTCCTTGTCGCGCTCTTTTAATTCCATTATGCCTGATACAGTATTTGCCGATATCCGGAAGTCAAATGCAGCATTTTTTTGCTTTTGTCCATTCTCAATAGCCTCTATCAATTCAATTTTTCTTTTCAATGAAAGCACAGGCTGAGAGTCAAAGTAGTAAATGGCAGCTTATCGATCGGGAATTTCCGTTGCTCGCTAAGTCTTTGACAATGCTAGGTCAAATTAGATCTACTCAAAACTAATCACTGGGAAAAAATCTTTACAACTGTTGTATTATTACTTCAAACTTTATGGGCCGGGGATAAGAATACATATCACTACAACCGTCGCGACGGATGTAGAGAATTCAGTATAACCGTTTGATTTTTACTGAGTTTGTGTGACATCGCTGCCGGTTCCACAGAAAAACATCGCTACTTCCGAAGATCTTTACAACTGACTTTGCTACAAGTGGAGTCGACTGTAGTAATCATTGCTACCTTTGGGTGAAACTGGTTGCATCTTGAACCAACTTTTGTAAGATTCATAGTTCCATTAAATATTAGACGGGAATGTGGAAAAATGCTATAATCAGACATATTATTTTTGTATATTGCAATAGATTAAAAATCCCCTTTCTGAAATGATATAACTATCAGGCGGGATGGAGAATTTCTACTAATTTATTTTTTTTCTCTAGCATACAATATAGCCAATTTTCCTTGCAGGGCATGCGATGACTACATTTACAAAAATGTAAAAATAAGGGCACATAAATAATTGTAATCTGTGCCTTGTGAACAATGATGCTAAATGCTGTCTTCCCTCTTACTCTTAGGTCTTTTTTCTATCAGGCTATGTTAAATTTTTAATGACATAAATAATCTGATGTACTACCAAGATATTTCATTTCGTACTTTGAGAGACAATAACATCAAACATCAGAAGTGTTTGATGTTATACATATTTTCTGTTTAACAAGTGGTTGTGATTTTTCAGAAAAAAACAAAACAAAACAAAATTTAAAAAAAAAAAAAGTCTTATGCAGGAGTGCTCTGTGAAGCAACCTACACAATATATATGAACCAATGATTATTTCCATCCATATAATAACGTTTGTGTTTAGGTCCAAATCTGAAAAGTGGAAGTAGCAAATTTCTAATCTACTTGTAGAGATTTTTTTTTCATTATTATTCAGGATACTGTCTAGAGTAGTGAGAATGTGCCACTATTTTCATTAAGGTAAATTTCTCACATAGAGGTCATAACTAAGACTAGAGCTTTTAATTGCTGCTGATCATATTATTTACTGTTTTGCCATTTTCTTTCATTATTATCATCTTTAGTCTCACTGAAGAAAAGACTATCTGTAAAGACTATGTGTATCAACACATATCAGTTAGACTGTTCAGGCTTTATTGTATATATATACATATATTGACAAAAATCCATTCCAAAAGTCCCATGGTGTCAATTGACTTGATGCATTGCCATTGAATATCTTGTGTCCTTTATGATTATGACAAAGTATGTGTTTATATTCTCACTACTTTTGGGGAATAAATATGTTTTTAACCTTTTTTCACCATTTCTCTTTCACTACATGTACTTGGATATCTTTACTTATATGCATGCCATGAGTCACATTTTCTATTGTCACCAAGACTCCCTTCACTTATGAAGTAATGATGTGCCGTTCTTATGGTTGACTCATAGCTGTGTTTTCATCTCCTCTTTGCTCACCTCTATTATGTTTTCTTTCTGGGAATTTACACTACAAACTTTTACAGAGATTTTTTTCATATATCTGAAGAAAAAAAAATATTTTTAAGTCATGTTCGCCCAATTTCTAACCCAATACTAAATGAGTGGTGATTTAACTCTATGAAAGTTTGCTGATCAAAATCGTGACATTTTCATTAAATATCTGCAAAGAATAAAGAGTGTAAAAAAAAAAATTATGAAATTTGTCACTAAGAACCTCATCTATCAGAATGCTTGAAAGAAAAACATTACTCAGAACCCTAACATTCTGATCAAATTAATAAATTGTTGAAAATTTAACATACCCGTAACATTTGGTACCAATGACTATCAATATTATGAAATCTTAGTAAATTTCATGCTACAAAGAAAGATGAAGGTTATACTACTAATTACAAAAATTGAATAGAAGTTTTCAAGTCAAAAAAATGTGAGGACATTTTTGTGGACTGCGCAAGTTCACAGATTTCCTGCATGCATTTTGAGATTCAGTGATACCTAAATAGAGCAGATAACATTTTCAGGCATTTAGAGTAGACTAGTTAATTTTGCTAGACGTTACACATGAGCATTACTGACTGTTTCAACCATTCTGACAAAGGAACACTTACATGAGAACACAGTGTGGAACTGATACTGAACAACCGTTGGAACTAACAATTACCAAAAAACAGTGCTTCTAATGTGTAAAAGATATTCAAAGACAAGAACAGAAAAATTGTGAACAACAATGCAAATTAAGGGAACGGTTTATTTTTGAAGTAATTGGTCCCCATGTATGAGTAATATCAATGAATACACTAACTCCCCACAAAACAGTCTGGGTTACTTTGACAGATTACATTCCCCCATAGGAGGAAAAAAAAAAATGAAAATATTTATTAACACATGCTTTTGGTAATGTCTGAATTTTCATTGACTCTCAATGATATCATTCAAATACACATTAATATGGCCTGTTTCTACCAATGGAACATAATCCATGTTATGTGAGGCTCACATAATTCTATAAAAGAGTACATGATATTCAAAGAAGAATCCTAGGAGGTGGCTGAAATTAACTTAAAGGGACCATGAATGACTTCTCATTTTGAAGCCTTGCTAGAAGCAAATTCCAAATTATGCAAACTAAACACACGAGAATGGTTGTGAGTGGAAGATATAGTTTTCACTGCTACCCTTGAATCAATTTCCACTTAATTCCATCAAGCAAACCACCTTTAATGTGATGAGATCTTTAAGGTTAATCAATAGCCTGTGGAAATAAGTGAAAAAACTTTTGGATTTCAAACGAGAAAATGGGGGAAAATAGATGGAAATTTTGAAATTTCAGGAGAGACAAAAGAGATTTTAGCAATTTCCCGATTGCTGTGAACCCTAGTGGAATACTGAAATGCCCAAATTTTTTCCGCAATTGAAAAAAAAAAAAAAAAGCATATACATTTCTTTCTGAAGCTATGTCCTCTTTCAGAAAGCCACTCCCAGAACAATGGCAAAACCAGTCAATATATGTGAATATATGGGTAATAATAAAAACATGACAGGAAAAATATCATCTTGGGGGGGTGGTCCTGGAGGTGATTTTCTAAACACTTCAGTGGACACCCTTTTAATCATTCCCACTGGATTCAGCATGTCTAAGTTAGGGGAAAACAGTAAAAAAAAATTGATATTTTTGTATGGTTGTCATGGAAATGGCGGCCGTCTTGAATTTCCCAGTTTAAAATTTGCCAATTTCAAAAGCTATCTCCTAAAAAATTATCGTACTTGTTTGGTATTTGCTGTACACATTCCGAGACATTTGCCCTGTCATGAAATAGAGAGCTTTTTTTGATATCTGCTGTATACTATTTTATAAAGATTTATGAAACATATATACAGGACAGTTTGTTTTTCTCCTAATATTGGCCCCCCAAACAGCTGTTTTCAAGAAACTAAGATACTTTTTCCAAATATCTCTCTGTTTTATTGTATACCTACAGACATGATTTGTGCCAAAGCACTTGTAGATTGGTTCATGAATAACAAAGGAGACAGAAATTATGTGATAAAAAATCACATTCTGAGAAAAATGCGTCTGAAAGTTACAACAACAGAAAATTGACTGTATATGCTAAAATAGCTAAAAACATTCCAGCCTGGTAGGCGGGACCATCTTCCTCAGGTTCTTTCTCGTGTCTGGCTCTCTCTTCTTCGGCATGGTTTATTTTTGTAAACAATCCTTGGCAAAAAAGCACGCAAGACTATGATAGAGTACAGTGAAAACAAAACTCAGCTGATACACGCTGTAGACAAACTACACATGGCTAAGCCAAAAATAGTCACTAAGCTGCATGGTGACGGTAAGCTGAGATCCGTCAACCAATGACTGTGTGTGCAAGAGATGGTCGCACGCTCGGCTAATATTACCCGGATGTTACTACACTATAACTGAATTTATTAATAAATTATGCCTAAGTAGGTCACATAGTCAGGCGACTCAAGTACTAGAGGGTAGGGCTGTGTAGCTTGTTATATCTTACTCTTGGTAGAATGCTGAATCAAACAAGTTGGTGCTTCCTATGACGCATGAAGGTGGGTGAAAGCAAGTACCAATACCAAAGTATCGAATATAAAATCAAATTTAGAGGGTGTAATTCGTTGGCAAAAATTTGCATTTCAGCTCAGTTTTCAACCTTTTTGTGACCTCCCTACCTTCTATAGACACATTTTTTTTCACACATGTTGAATCAAGTGAAATCTCGGTAGAAACGTGTAGAAATGGTTGCTGTTACATGATAGCACAAAAAACGAAAATCGATAATTTTGACCAAAATTTCTATTTCAGGACCCCCCCCCCTCTTAATAGTTATAAATCCCTGATTCCTCAATCTGATCAGTACAAAAAATGAAGACAATCAATAAACCACATGAAAATGTTCAGTGGCCTATATGATACCTGACCCTAAAAAAATGTTGGGAATCCCAGCTTGACGTCAAGTGCTGGGTCATAGTGACAGATAGCCTTTTAATTAGTTTTTGTGTCATTAAAGAAACAATTGACGCTTACCTTGGTAAGGTGATGATTGCTTCCGATTTTATGGAAACAGTCGTCAGGAAAGCAGGTGTAAATTGAAAACCGCGGGTTCCCGTCACTTGCCAGGCTTTGAAGCATTGCTCAGAGTGGTCATGACTACTACTAGCACCATATTTACAGAAGGCTTTAAGATCCATTAAGGAGGGGAGGGAGGGCAATTTACACCTCCGTTCTTGACAACTGTTTCCATAAATCGGATACAATCATCACCCTACCAAGGTAAGCCTCGCACGTTTCTTTAATCTTAACTCACCAGTTGTCAGACTCTCCGGTGTAATTTGAGATTTTAGAGCCACAACCACAAAGAAACACTAACAAATATTTAGCTATAAATAGTTAGCTAGATATTAATGCACAGATTACACTAATTCAATAGTATGTATATATACAATACTTAAATATATTCCCAGAATTGGAAAGGGTTATCATGAATATGATTACTCTCTGTATACAGTCGAGTCCGCTTAAATCGAATTTGCCAGGACCATCCGCATGGATTCGATTTATGAGAGTTCGTCTTCCAGTTTTATGACAAGGTAAATAACTCCCGAATTACCTATTTAGTATGAGGGGAAAAAAAAAAGTTGAGGAGGCTGCCACTTTCTCCACAAGTTCCTGATGTTTCAATATCGTCGGGTGTATTTGGGTAATTGCCATACTTTTCAGCTATGGCCTTCCTGGACATTGCATTTCTGCCTATTTCCCGCAGCATTTTCATTTTCGACTCAATGGAAAGAGCCATCTTCTTTCTCTTCAGTGGGTTAGAGGAAGCTATCACACAGATCTAGTCTATAAAATAAAAGCTAGTGAACCGCAGGTGAAAGAGCACGATGTTAACACTGACTAGAGCTATACCGGGACACAGGCGCTTGTCGCAACGCCTTGGGTTGTCTACACACGAAGCATCGTAATAAGTACGGTACACGCACATGTTTCCATGTTTACCTGTTCTAACACTATAGGCTCTGCGAGGATGCTTGATTATCGATCCGATCGGCATCGGTGCTCCTCGTACACTGACCACCCCCTCCCACACACACACACACACACACACGTGCCCCTTCTGAACACATGGCCCACTTGAAGTGATGGCACCGGCACATTCACAGTACACTTATGCAAATTAATTGCCTGATCCCTCTCGCCCGTCCGCAACGCTGTCTCCTTTGTTTCTCTGTTTCGTGGCAATCACGTGGAGAGAAAAAGAGCAGATTTTTACTTTTGGGGCAGCACTGATGGGTTCGATTTAAAGGACACTCATGGCGGTGGCTTCGAATTATGTGAGAGGCATTTAATGGGCACATAGAGGAAAAAAAAAATCTATTGTTTCGTTATTATTCAAATTATCAGAAATTCACATTATCAGAGTTCCGTTTCGGTAGACTCTACTGTACTTATGTACAATCATCTTTGTTTTTCAAAATAATTCTTAATGACAGATTGACCCAAGTTTTGTTTTGGGATTTTCTTATAGTATTCCACAAATGTGCTTTCATTTCACTGGACCACCCAGCCAAAACAAGTAGAGTAGTTACTGTGGCACCAATAATCAAGGCATAGCTGGTGCTTGCTGCTCATCTGCCATCTGCAGTTTAAATTGAAGGATCAGTGCCTGCCATATTCAATACCATCTTGATCCATCTAGCAATTGTGTCTTTGCTGACATGCTTGTGGGTTTTTGATACTTAATATGAGCACCTTCGTTTCTTTTCCTTTTAATGTGGAGGTATGGTCCAGGTATGACCGGAGGAGTCTTACTATACACAGTTGGGGACAAGAGGTGTGTGCTGTAAATTCAAGAGCCGTTTGATGTTTTCCCTTACAAGAATGTTTGAGCAATTCATGAATGAAAAATACGCATTTGTTGTCAGTGAGATTCATAGTCTCGATATTTAAGGTGTGCAAAGTCTGACACCTTTGCCCAGTCAATGGAGCTAAGAGCATTACAAGTTTGAGGGTTAATTCCTTCAATGTAAGAGATTCTGCAGGCCACCAAGGTTCCAACATACATGTATTTACGACGATATCAATATTCCAGATGCATGTTTTAGCTTTTGATGGATGGACAGTTTCAATTCATAAAATCCTTTCACAAGCCCATTGACTGAAGGTAGGCTACCAAAAGTTAACGAGGTAGATGTATCCAACACACAAGATATTCCTGACCACGAAATACAACAGGATGAATAGGATGCCCCCTGATATAACAATTCTGCTAAAAAATTCATAGCTATAGCTAAAGGTGCAGAAGTGGGATCCGCATCCCTCGAAATGGCAAACTGCCTCCACTTGTTAGGGTAGACTGTGTATGCCCTCTTTGTGAGTGGCCTCCACAGTGCCATGACATCTGTAGCTTGGCTTGAAACTCCTTGACGCTGGAACTGTTGCTTGACACTTTGCATATCAGCAGTTTCAGTGACTTGTGGAGGTGATGTGTGAAGATTGCTGCACACTGACAGTAAAACTGGTCTGTCTATCAGCATTTCCATCAGCATCGGTTAGAACCCTTGATTCAGCCACCAGGGGGCCACCACTTACTACTCCTGTCCCTTCTTCCTGCTGTATCTTTTGCTACCCTCTGGCGACAAGTGCAAAAGGGTGAGAAGCAATAAAAGCATATTGTGACCAGTCTAGAGTAAATGCATCAACAGCATACAGTCGGAACCATTTATAACAGGACCGCTTATAACAGGAAATCGCTTATAACAGGAGCATCACCAATCCCCATG
>JBCAUA010039016.1:0-12019 GCA_038406235.1 Peronia verruculata | reverse complement strand
ACATTATTAGGGCAATTAAATTTTTACAACTCTTGATTTACAATGGTCAAATCAAATCAAGGTATGTAAGATAGTTACATGTTAGTCTATTTGATTCGCTAGGTATATAGATCTATATAACTTTTTAATATTTATCACTAAGAGTGACCACACCGAAAAATGTGTTGTCTTTCATTTTATGTCTTTCATAATTTGACAGATCATATTGCAATTACTGTCATTCAGCGATAAAGCTTTCTTCTTCTGAGCGTCTAAAATCTAAAAAATAAACAAACCAACCAAAAACCCATATCTTCATGACCCTGTTAGATCTAGATCTAGATTCTAGCTCAAGATCACAAGATCTTCCAGTAAGTCACAGAACAACATCCCCTCCCCCTCCCTCCCTTAACATAACAATCAACTTATCATTGAGGCGTCATCTAGATCTAGATCTATCTCCTAAATAATGATCAGCACATTTAATTTAATGTCTTCATGAAAACTACATATGTCACCTTACCTTGGTCTACAACAAAGGGTTAACGCTGTCTATAAATACTGCGTCACACTTACTGAGCAGATGAACAGACTTGGTCTTAATTTTTTTTCTCATTAATTTCTGAAAATAAAAATCTTTCTTCGCTTCAAGCCTGTCTCAGTAAGTGAACATAAAAAGATCTAGTTCTATTTCCACACATTTTCCCTGATTAGTTTTTCGCTTATTTTCTGGAGTTTGTTGCCGTATGACTCGATCATGTGATTGCTGAATCTCTAGTCTAGAGTCTAGATCTGCTAGGCCCACGAAGATTACTGTTGCATCGCGAAAGAGAGGACTTTGGCCCAGGCCAACCCACTTGTTATTAAGCTTCGCCTTCTTTCTTGATCGCAACGGTACAGGGGAAGTAACTGTGAAATGTTTATTGTAGGTCAAGAGTTTTATTAATAGATCCTGCGAGCTACACAACTTCCGGCCCTATTTGATCAGTTCGCTAGTTCGTCAGTCACCCACACGGAGTGCGGGGTGGGGTATCAGTGTGACTGTAGCTTGACGTCTGCTTCATGGTGATGACAACTCATGTCGGTGAGGCTGTGGCTGTCATGGAAGGACATGAAGAACTAAATCTGCATTTTTTTTTTTTCGGTGACTCAACGGTCCCTTGGCTCCTGGGCAGGGAAACATGACGTCTAGCCTTCTCGGATAAGGACGAATATCTTTCAGCTTTCAGAGGTCCTGTGCACACATGTAATAATAATAACTCTTGGCAGCTAAAGATCAATGAAGAGAAGGTGGAGTGCCGCAGTCCTGGCAAAATTTCTACCCACAAGAATATTCTCAGCAAAAACACAGGCAGCCTCTTAAAGCTGAGATAATCCTACAAACAATCGACTGGACTCTGGAAGGAAATGCGTTCAGCGAAAAGCATTAGAATTGGTACTGGGTGGGAAATTTAGAGCTAAACTCTTTGCTGTTAGTGACACACTTAACACATATAAATTTAAAATTAAAGCCTAGTGGATTTAGATGTCGTCCAAATAATAATCATACCGGTAATGTTAATAATTAATCACAGTCGATACGAAAAGGGGACTACCTTAGTTTGCTACACTAGGCCGAATGTTAATCAACTTACTTTTTTTTTTTTTAACCGAGGAATGAAGAAGCAAAGACTTCAAAGGGAAAATTCTATGCCAGGAATGTTTCCAGAAGACAAACAAGCTTGCTTCCCCCCTCTTTCCCCCAGTCCCCCCCCCCCCCCCAAAAAAAAACGCAACTTACAACTTCAAAATGTTTTCACTCCAATGTGAAAAAAAAAAAAAGATCAGAATGAGCAATCTTATTCTCATCCTCCTTGATATTTTCATATTTATCTTGTGAGGGCACTGAGTGAAGAAACAGTCCTATCTGAGGAGCCAAAGCAAGTGCATTATCTTGGGGATGATCTGTTTTAAAGAAATTTCGATCCTGGAGACCCTACTGCCATTGACTGAAAATGACATGAAAGCAGCTAACCTAAAATTTGAAAAAAAAAAAAATGCGCTATGCTGGTGATCTAAAATATTTCATTGTCTCTCTGCACTTTGTCCAAGATGTTTATCTACCACATCTAATAATAATTAAAAAAAAAAAAAAAAGAAGATTGCACTTTGATAGTGTCCAAGATGTTTATCTACCACATCTAATAATAATTAAAAAAAAAAAAAAAGAAGATCTTGTTTGTCATATTTTTGTTTTCTTTCTTCCGTTTTCATAGCGGCACCTCATTTACATTCTATTCATACATATTTACATGTGCAACTGAAATGATCTGATTTTCTCGCATTTCATCTTCACGCTTACCTCATCCGCGCTCTTTTCTTCCTTCTTATTTCTATGCCTTCATTTTCTCAGCTGATTCACTGATCAGCATCGAGCTAAATGTGTGATGAATTTCCGTAGGTCTTTCTCCAGTTCCAACTGGTAATAACAACAGTTACCATTTATTAATATTTATTTAGGCCCTGTCTAACCACCCCTCCCCCCTCCCGTAATTTAATCATTAACACAACTACAAGTATTCCTCTTTCGAAGTTTGTCTGGCACTCACAGTCAAGAGCCTCAGGCCTAAATCTTCTGTCCATAAAGTGTTTCTTGAGTTTTTTTCTTGAGTTCGGTTAACTCCTCCTGAGTTCAGCGAGGCACATCTCGTGTGTCCATAATAGTTCTGGGTTAACCCACAGGGCCTAGAATAAACCCATGGTGAGTGAAGTATTAATAGAAAGGTCTATGATTTTGTCTATCGATATGGATCGATATACTTCTTACACATGTTACAATGATAGTAGTCATACGGATTTTCTTCTCTGTAGCACTCATGAGAAAGCAAACACCAAATAGACTGGAAGAAGGGATTGTGTGGAACAAAAATGAAGTCAAGGTGAATGACAGAATTGTGTCTGGTGAGTAACGTTTAAGACACGTGAATATATTTTTTTTCATAATAAGTCTGGAACAATCATTTTACCATGTTCTTCCTTCATTAAAACACAGAAGAAAAAAACTGACAAGTAATAAGTTATAACATGAAAGATGACTTTATTCGCTTTCATTTAATGTATTTTTAAAATTGAGCATGTTTATTGTAAAGAATCACACATTGTCCATACATATGTGATACATGTATAGTATAAACAAAATAATCATAAAAATGATTTGAAATAGAAACTGAAAAGTACATTGAAGTTTACCATCTACTATAATACTTCCTCTGTGCTGATTGGTTCTCCATATAAATACTATTAAATCTATACTCTTCCTTATACATGTATTGTATTTATCTCATTGAAGTGTGTTCTATTTTTCATTTTTTTTTTCTTTCTGTAGGATGTAGAAAAGAACATTATTTGTGATCAAATGCACAAATTTCTGCAAGAACACATTCAGCACACCAAGTGCATCTGTATTTCTCTTGAAAGAGAACACCTTTGGATTAATCTTTCACTACTACGCATAATACCAAGACTACATAACATCTATCTCCAAAACTTATTTCCACAGAAAAAAATACTCTTGCCAATCCACAAGAGATCTCATGCATTACTTCCTACCTCATAAAAATAACCATCTGATGAGAGTGGCTCATAACAGTGAGAAAACCATCAGGGAGTTCTTAGATTATTTTTTAAATTTTCACGTCCCTCCCTCCTCTTGATTTCAATTATTAATTTTTCCTTTTTGATTTGTACGTGAATTCCTCGGCTCAGGTTTTTTTTTTTTTTCTCATTTTCTCTTACACTACATACTGAAATTCTAGAAGTAACACTACTAGTACTGTTTTTCATGTCTTAGGCATTCAGTCCATTTTACAAACTCTGATGATGTACGGTAAATCTTGTCTCCTTGAAAGAAATAAAGGAAAAACTAGGGCAGTATTAAATTCACAATATTTTCCAATTGTCTTATCGGATAGAATTTCAAAGGCTCACAAGTATGTATTAAAAGTAAAGGAATGTTTTAGAACAGTTGTTCTAGATAAAATTTCAAAGAAGCAAGCAAGAAATAATATCTATGTTAACATATTTAAACCATCTTGCCATGACTCTTTACATGCCAAGGGATTTTCTATGGCTGTGCTAGAGCATTCTAAAAATTAACTGCAACAATTTGAAAAATAATTAAAAAAAAAAAACATGTGAAAGAGGCAAGCTAACTATAACCTTTTGTTATTTATATTAAAAAAAAAAAAAAAGCAGTAAGAAAGATTTACCATTCTTAAAAACAAGTACTTGGGGTGGTCAGAAACGACAGAAATTTATGATTTAGGATCATCTATATACAAACAATCAGCATAGTTGCAGAAATGCCTAGCAATTAAGAATATAACATGAACATTCAAGGTGCAATGTCTTAGCACACTTTATATAAAGCAAAAACATTTGTAGCAAAATCCAGTGATTCATTCTTGCTCATAAACATTTTCAAAAAATGTTCTTACATTGGAACTTGCACAAATTACGTAAGAAAGAAAAGAATTTGAATAAAAGAAAAAGGCATACTATCATAATAATGATCATAACATAGCTGCTCAAGTAATATTAATGGTTTTGAGAAAAAACGTGTGGCTGAGTCATATGTCTGATTCAGGCCAAGGAAAAAAAAAAAAATCAAACTTTTGCCTATTTCCTATTGGAGATGGGCTTTTCCATATTGATTACTGATATTTATGGCCCAGTAGTGTTCCCTCCAAATTCTCCCAGAATAACTTAGGCAATTGTGTCTTCATATCCAGTAATTCTTTATGATTAACACTTCTATAGGATGAAATAAAATAAACCGGGGTAAAACAAATGCTCGTTACATCGGTGGGGATGTGAACATTCTCTTCAACCAGGCGTACTTGCAGTAGTACTAGCAGACTATAATCCTACAGGTGCTGAGAGAATATTCTATGATATGAAAAAACAGTTTCACTATTTGTCAGAGATATAGACAAAAAAAAAAAGAAAGCAACAAACACATGAATGAACAGTGATTGTCAACGTTCAAAAAACTTTTCAGATCATATTTTCATTGGAAAGAAATTATGCATGAAATTAAGAAAACAGACATACAAAATGTTACTTAAAAGAGTGTATAGAAATATAATGGAATAACAAAATATATTCATCAGGAAAGTGTCATCAGTGAAACAACAAAAAAAAAGTCCTCTGATTTGAAGCAAGATCCCAAGTTCAAGATGGTAGGATATCTCCCTCCGATAAGGATCAGAACTCCCTATACTCTGGAGATTAAACCTGCCTGGCAATATTCATTACTTGAAAACATGCAAGGTTTTCTAGATAACTCTAAATTCTTGGTAATCCATTCCAAAATTTGCATTTATTTATTTATATTTTTAACTTTCGATGTAATTCATTTTCAGTCTCAATAAAATTTTACTTGGACCTGTTTTTCTAGAAAATCCGGTGACTGTAATATACAGCAGATGATACAGGTTTATATCACCAGGGAGTGCTATTACCATCTTTCCATCTACTAGAATTCTAAAAACAGTAAAAAAAAAAAAAAAATGATTGAGATATCTCATGTTACATATTTCCCTAATTTTAATCCTGCATTTCTGGATGACAGTAACTGAAATAGACTCTTCACTACATGCTGATTGTACTGCACTGTAGTGAGCACATTTTCTTTGGTTCTAATTCTGTCTTGCTCCGATGTGATGGAACAATATGTCAATGAATCCTTTCCCAATCCTTCCACTGAAAGGACATCAATGTAGGTTGCTGAAGACAGAATTTAACAAACAGGTACAGCACAATCCTTTTTATACTGACATCCTGAGAACCATAAAAATGACCTCAATATAACAGAAAGATTGGAAGAAAACTTAGGCAAGAGAGAGGGTGTTGTGAAGAATCCCATTTTTTTGCAATAATATTCTTTTTTGAAAAAGCATTTTTTCCTTGTCAACATTGGCTGAAAGCTGAAGATGGTCAGAACTTTGTCTGCTTTGTCTGTGTTTTTGCAAGCTCATCTGCCACTACGCTATATTAACAGTATCAGAGAACAGCATTGTGTGGCACTGACTAGAAATTCCAGCACAGTGAAATACATGTCAGTGTAGCCCACGCACACATTAATTGCCAAGCAAGACTCTGTGGGTGTATCAATTCTGCTGTAGATAGCATCAGGAACAGTGCCCCTGGACACTTGGTGTTCCTAACAAAAGCCTACGTGCCATGCAACAATGTAGTCCTCATAGACTGGTGAAAGGCCTACTTTTACAATGAAAGTCTGTTGGCCTGAATGTAACTTTATGCTGTATACAAAGGATATATATATAAAAAAAAAAAAATACAGGGCATATCGATACAAGAGGAACGGTGGCAAAATACTGTCCATACAGGGACTCTATCAGTAATATGGGAGAGAAAAATTTGGATTAAAATGTCAATATAAGCGATGTTGATACATGTACAGTCGAGTCCGCTTAAATCGAATTTAAGCCATCCTCATGGGTTCGATTTATGCGAGTTCGTCTTCCATTTTTTTTGACAAGGGAAACAATTCCCGAATTATGTATTATGTGAGACGCATTTAATGGGTTTTATTCGAATTATCAGAAATTTGCATTATCAGAGTTCAGTTTGCGTGGACTCAACTGTATAATATGTGGATTGTATTGGATTGCAAAGCAATGCAAAAATTGTTACCAATACCTACTCAATACACCTGTGCTTTGAACTAATCAATGATTGGTGGAAAAGAAGATTTCTAAGAATATTTTCAAATCTAATCTGATATCCTTACCATTAATTTACAAAACCAAGTTGACACAGATAGACTATGGCAAGCAGAATAAATCCTAATGATCTGATAAATCCTAATGATCTGAGGCAAAGAGCATAATGCCTTCAGAACTGTCCAGGAAAGAAAATTTTGGAATGGTCCATCCAGGATCAAGTCAGCAGTGTACGAGTAGCTTCAATGATTCCAGTCCTATTCTACTTCTACCCTCGATAAAGCAGAGGGGATATGGGAGAAAAGCCATGGAAACTGTAAACAAGATCAACTTAACTTCTCTTGATGTACATAAATGAAAACTAAAGGACTTTTCAACAGTGTGTTTACAGACAAATGCAAAAATATCCAGGAACTTATAAAAATAATTGAGATAGAAGCTATGAAGTGACTACACCTTGGCATATAGAATAGAAATATCAAAAGCAAACATGGCATGCTACACTGATAAGTTTACACCAAATTCATTGCAAATATCATCATGAAATGACAAGAAATTTATGACTTCATAACAAAATCAACAGAACTGTATTCATATGAAAGAAACCTTTTCAGCCTCTTATAAGAATTGTTGAAGAGAGCTGAATGAAACCTCCATTGTAATAATAATGCTATCCACTGGAGTGCAATTAAAATCAAACCTATAATGGTAATCCTGCAAAATGCACAAAAGCATTCTGGATATCACATAGGCCTATATAGCAGAATGCCACAGATCTACTGTTGGCATGGGGATGCAGAAGTTCACAGGACGGGAAAATGCAAAGCAAACATAAAACATAATACATGTATGTTGAGATTAAAATACACACAGCTTGAAATCAACAGTCCAATCCTTGAAAAAACATGACATACACCTAGGACAACTTATATCCACAGAACAGGCCATTTTCTGATCAAGACATGTGCATATGTAATGCATTAAATCAAAGGGCAAAAGTTCTGAGCTAAAGATTTCATCCTTCTCCTCTGGAATAAAATGAGATGTGACGTGATGAAATCAGGCTCCTGTCAAATTTTGAGCATGTGGAGTTATTGGTGTCACGGTGAAGATTATTTCCCTTTCTGTGTGTGAAAAACATTTGTAATCTACCTTTAAGCAGAAGTCTAGATATTGGCAATTAAAGATAATGGGGATGACTAGCTGCTGCAGCTGAATTTAGCGAGAGAATGGCAGATCAATTTTGTTAATTAAATCCTTACTAGACCATGCCAGTAAGTTACATCATTTGGCTTTTACTCAATCTTTTTCAGCAAATTTATTTATGAGATAAAATTGTAGACTGATATAGAAGGGTTCTGTGAAGAACAAAAAACTGTGTTAAAAATTCATTCACAGTTGAAAAACATATGATTTTTCTGGTCGGATCAGTTTCAAGAGCACCTGATTTCATCATGTAATGTCTCCAATCATAATTATTGATTGGAACAAAATAAACTGTTCTGTGGTAGATTAAAGCGAAAGTTTCAGCAAGGATAAATTCTAACCAATATCTTCAAAGGGCCACAGATAATTAAGCTGCATCTTATTTTGTCCATGTATGGGAATATGGGAGTGACACAAGCTTATTGCTCACTTTTAAAATCAGCTTACGGGCATACATCTGTTGTGCTTGTATAGTCACTAGTCTCCTCGAAACTCCCATAGAGAGGGACATTTTCCAAATGAAAGCTAAAAGTAACAACAAACAATCTTGAGTACACAAATTGATAATGAAACTCATCATTGTCATGAAAAACTTTACAGGTTACTGAGTGTACACAAACAGTTGCAAGAAAATGAAAAAATGAATTGCACCTTAATAAATAAGACCACATCCGAGCCCTAATGTTATTTCAAGCTGAACAAATTGCCTGTTGATGATACAGCTATAATTATCTCCCCTGGAAGTGGACACTCCTTGGGGATTCCACCATGATGGGGTACTAATGCTAAGATAAAACAAGAACTGTCTTAATGTTCAACTTTTGTTTTCTGTCTGGACATTGCAAAATGTAATGCACAATTTTTTATTTCAATTGAAACTAAGACATCTTTTTGATATTTCATTGGTTAAACTTATTTTTAGACATTAAAAAAAGATCATAGTATCTTGGGTGGGCGAAATAGTACACAGAGCAAAAAAGTACCAAGCCCCACTACCAGCTTAGATTGTTCTGATTAAAGATCTACTCTTCAGGCCTTATGATCTGTAGAATTAGATGGTGCCTATTTCTATAAGAACATAATAATTAAGAGTAAAAACTTCCAAATATTCTCAGACAACTAACTCATTTCCCAAAATACAATACATAATCACATCAAAATGTATGTCTCACTCAAATAAAAGGATAAATTACACAAACTCATGCATTAATGACTGAAATTAATCTCTAGGCACTCAATTTTTAAAAATTCTCCTGTGATGATAACACTGCTAGAGGTGGATAGGGTTTTTCTTGTCAATTCAACCTCCACTACACTCTACCACAACAGACCTTTTACCCCTTACCACTGTTTCAATACAAGGAGGTCTCAGGTCTATTTTGTTTTTGATGGTCTCAGCTTGGATAGTGTGTGATGGTAAGAAATGGGTTCCTCCTTGATATAAATTTACAAAAAAAAGTGGAATAATTAGTGTCATCATATGTGATAAATGAAATCTGATAGTTGCTAGTTTGTTGTTTGTAATTAGGGATATGCTAGTAACCGATATTACTTCATAAAAAAGTTTATTGTTTCATACATGTGCATAAATTAAGGGATGTGATGTATACGGTACACCTTTGATCAAAATGCTTATTTAATACATGATGTGCGTACTAGGAGACTTGTTAAGTTCACAAACGGCACTTCCAGGTGGAAAGCAAGTATTACAGGTATAAGCAAGATAGCTGTCCACAGGTGACTGAAAGGCGTATAGATAACGTAACACAATATGTACTGTGAAATGCTGCAAGCAAATGGGAATGGGAAAGGATAGGACTTAGGTGTCAGTTTTATGTTCTGACAGTATAAAGCAATGAACCTTTCACTTTCCACAGCACCATGTGGACTATGAGGTGGGATTTTAACAGTATAATAAATTCATGTCCTTTCTAAAATAAACCTTTCTTAACAATCCTCAAATTCTCTGAAAGTATAATGCAATATTTTTTCTTCCATGAAAAGTGATATCAGCTTGTAAGCTATTCAATACTGTGACATGCTGCCAAAGTAAAAAAAAACAAAAAAACCAGACCAATAGAAATAATCATAAATCAGGCTCACACAAACATGAAAGCTGTTCTCTGAATAAATGAAGATGCTCCATCCACATTTTCACAAGAGTCCTTAGACTTTTCAAGCACAGATATATGGATAGTTAGTAACTTTCAGCAATGCAATCCATGAAAAGACATTCACAGAACCAGATGACGTCAAGCCTATGGACAAGACATTGGCTCCAGTACAAGGAAGACAAAAAAACACCAGCTGTCAAAACACTGCATTGGCCTCATGTTATTGTGAATAGCATTCCTCAGGTTATTATTCTAAAACAATAATTAGCTCCCTTCTAAGACTTGCAATTTTTATCTTTCCATGTCTCACACTTATACTGAACATTTTCAGCATGGAAATATCTACATCTGTCTGGTATTACATTTTTTTTTTTGTCCATGTTTCTTGGTCATGTGATCACTTTTCCTGGTTTTTGTCTGAGGGTCATGACCTGAATACTCTGACCACTCGTACGATGTACTGCCTGCAGACTGGACAATCGGCTAAACGCTTGCCACACTGTGTACAGGTCACCATGTGGCCACATTCCAGCAAGATACAGTCTACTAAGGAGTCCATGCATATATGACACAGGCTATCACCATGATGTTTGCTTGGCTGATCAGCTGCCAAAGTAGTTGTTGCTACTGTTGTTGTAGCAGATGGAACTGATGAGCTAGAGGTGGTGGTGATGGGCGATTCCTCCGGAATACCTGGTGTAGACTCCACTGCTTCAGTTTTCTCTTCTCCTGATGGCTCTGTCACTTTTTCTGTCTCATCTGAGCATGGTTTGTCGGTGACCATATCGGACTTATCATTGGTTCCATAATAGGCTGCACAAAAGAAAAGATCATAAAGTTACCATTAATGTAATTAGAAGAAAAAAAAAAAAAAAAAAAACAGCATCATTCTAAATTCACCTAGCAAAATGTAGTCTCCTTTTTGTTATTATACAATGCTCATCCAAATGTCTCTTTAAAAAAAAAATGAAAAAAAAAAACAAAAAACAAACAAGAAAATATCTTTTGCTATGAAAAGACGGCTTAGTTCATTACTCATTAAAATTTGATCACATGCAGTATATATGTATGGGTAAACATTCTTTTAAGCGGTTACAACTCAACCAGATTCAAACCATTTGTCCCTTTTCATGTCTCTGCTATTTCTCTAGATGGTATGATAAATTAAAAAATCAGCTGTCAACTGAACCCTGAGCCTGTATTATTCTTTAAAAAAAAAAAAATCATCACTCATGAATCATATTTTTATTCTTGATCATCTTTCAGCCCTCAATTTGGCACAAGCTTATAAAGAAATGTCAATTTCCTATGTTTCTCTCCAATATTCTTACCTAATTCTTCCTCCTTATGAATTTGCTCAGCTGTTTGAGAGAAAAAGAAAAAAGGAAAGTGAACACCACATACTATCACTGTCAAATTGCAAAATGCACTCCCTTTTCAAACTAGTGTTTCAAATAAATTTTGGTGGATCTTGCTCATCTTCTAATCTTTGCTTAGCTCCCAAACAAGTGTAAATGTTCTCGCCAATAAAAATGTCAATGAAAAAAAAAACAAACAAACAAAAAAGGCAAACAAGTTGACCTTGCAGAAGATCATTTTAATTATCTATAACAGATTAACACACAGATTTCCTCCTTTATCATTTCTCCTCCTGAGAGCAGTACAATAAAATTCAGCCATGAACAATAATGCTGCCCGACATTTGTGTAGGAGGGTTTTAGGCCCAGGCACCCCTTGACTCCAATGAATATTTCCAGCAAACACTTGAAACTCGAGTAGTAAACTGCTACACACTTACACCGATCTATGAAGCATTTCCTAAGAAGTGTTTAGATGCTGAATGATATTC
Organism: Peronia verruculata; assembly: GCA_038406235.1. Lineage (NCBI taxonomy): Eukaryota > Metazoa > Mollusca > Gastropoda > Systellommatophora > Onchidiidae > Peronia > Peronia verruculata. The sequence continues at coordinate 146 of JBCAUA010039016.1, read as the reverse complement.
AGCAACTATAACACTGTTGCAAGTGAATCGTAAGATTTTTGTTTGTTCATAAAAGGAAAATATCAGAGAATTAAAGTGTGTGTGTTGGGGGTTGGGGTGGGAGAATGGGGGCATTGGGATCATGACTGCCGATAGATGGATCCCCC
>JBCAUA010039005.1:0-12019 GCA_038406235.1 Peronia verruculata | reverse complement strand
AACAACAACAACAACAACAACAACAACAACAACAACAACAACAACAACAACAACAACAACAACAACAACAAACGAACGTTCCAACAAAAACAAACAAAAACAAAAACAAAACAAAACAGCCAACAACCATTCATTTTAGGTCATGTTTCAGTTAAGTCTACATGTATTTATAGACGTAACACATTTCTGCTATGGTCTCATGCCAGGGCATTACTCTTTGGGATTAATTGAGATGGGAGACAACTGTTGGTGCACTAAGCAGACCAGGCACATCTAACAATTTGCGCAGGCATTAACGACAAATTTGTGATAGCACAGAGTCAGCAAAATTTAAAAAAAAAAAAAAAAACGCTATCAGTGCAATTGTCTTTGTCAGTTGTATCACCAGGTTCACTCGTTTCTCTTTGGAACGTTTTACATAACACTGAGATAATATAACTGAAATTTTGGAAAAAGACTTAGCTATCCTCATTAATTTGAAATCATAGAGCCCATAAATCGTTGAATCCTAGGTTAATGAATTAGGATTCTCTATGGAAATAAAAATCTCTCATTTTATCACAAATTACTGGTCGAAAATTTCATCTTCTACCATGCGGAAAGGTCAGGAATTTGCAGGACTTTGAATTTTTAGGGTTATTCATGTATTTGTTTTTATAGTTATCATTTTTAATAGTCCTGTGTGATTGCAATTTAGTCTCACTGAAAAATGAATTGACACTGGCGAGCCAGAGACCTCCAGATGATACTTCAATTTGCATTCTTATCACTCACTGGATCAGTTCATTCATGTTTGTATGAAATAACCGGATATGTGAACAAAACAAGAGTTGTTGCATACAAACGTAATGAAAAGATTTAGAATATAAGAAAGTTACTGTTTCAAAATAATATGAAAAAAAAAATATTCGCGTTTTTATGTATGTAATATAATAATTATATTATGTTAATGCACTTTGCCTACGCTCCACAATCCCTGCCAGTTTCCTCTGTGACAAAAACCTTCTGCCTCTTCTCGCTTACCTGAAGCTTTTCCTCTAGGGTCACCCTTTCCACCACAACTTATCCTCTCCCTCCTCTTCCCCCGCCCCTTACCGCCACGCACCTTTCCACTCTCACCCACGCATTAGTCCCCCACTCACCACACCACCCGAACCTTGAGGGAGGTCCAAAAGCAGCACCTAGGGTTCTCCTGATTTCTTGCAGGAAATCTTAATGGAAGAGACCTTCCAACTGGACAACGTCTTCTCCCTCTCTATTTTGACTGACATAGTGCGGGTAAGTAAAGCCTGCACGCCTGCCTGCTGCATCATTTGCCCTTCATGTCTGGCTTCTACTACTGCTCACAGACAGAAACTAAAAGCTCTTTCTTTTCTCCACAGTGTCTGCATGTTACACCCCCAACGATCAAGGAATCCGTCCATGATCTATCTTTCTGTTTACTGCATCGAGCATAGATCTAGTCTTTTGATTTCGGAATCAAGTCATATTTTCTTGTTCCAGAGACTTTCAGAAGGACTTTTAGAGATTTAACATCTGAAAATTCTATAACCAAAACCGAACTGGAATTGAAACTGATTGAAAAAATGAAAGCCAAACAAACATAGTTATGGAACACGTCAACCATGTTTTAAACGAAACATTTTGTGAAAGCCTTTAGAAATTCTCTGGGACTGAAGATATACCTTGCCAATTCCCTCACAGTTCTCCAAATCTTATCTTGTCTCTTTAGCTTCTTTCTCTGCTTAATCTTGGCATGCAGTATAAGGTCATGACTGTGTGTAGCCTTGGGTGCAATGTTGGTGAGCATTCTGCTCTGAGATGGTGGGCACAGCTGTCAATAACACCCCCCCCCCCAAGCAAACCAAGCGACGAGTTCTTAACCCTGCAGATTGGCCGTGCCGTCTCTTCGTAAAGACACGACAAATGTTTTCTGCCCCTGCTAAGAGTGTGCAACTGCTCCATCTTTCAAAAACTGAAGCGCCCATTTTACGGTGGAGAGTATTAAGTCTTGTTCCCAAATTTTCTAAACCTGTTGAGCTGAGATAGCATCCATTTCTGCTTCGTCATGATTTTGTAAATGGTCTTATTAGGATGTTTCTTGTGCGCAGCCCAAGCAGAGTTCTTAAGAGTCATGGAACAGTACAAGTATAATAAGAACGAAAGGAAGTAGATCACTTGGTCAAATATTTGAATACTTAGGGTTGGCAGTAATGCCATGTGCACAGAGACAGGACTGGAACCTAAAAAAACCTTCATTTTCACATCATCATTATCAATATACAACTCTGTAGGTAGCAATGCCTACACTTGACTTTGCACTGTTCATCTCGTCATCTCATGATGGTGCTCATCAGCATTGTACTGGCCAGACTCAGTCCTTCTTCCTCCCACTCCCAGTCTGTCCCTAGTTCCTGTCCATTCCTCGACCAAACAAACACGCCCCTGACGGCTGACTGTCCGTTAGAGCACCCATGTGGCATGTCTTGCACGTCTCTTGCAGGAGATGCTAACTAACGACAACCGTTTTGAGCTCGATGTCTTGTTCCAAACTTCCCTCCTTTCGGACATTGTCCGGGTAAGTTTTCCACAACAGAAGCCACATCACTAGAAGGTGCCCTGCCCAGACAACGTTGGGACAACATTCATTTCATAATTTTCCAAACTTTATGTGTTCTTATTTCTTATGTTCAAAACTAGATATGCATCGAGTCTCCTACCATCTTCATATCCGAGACTTACAAGACAATGATAATGGAAAAAAAAATGATCATATGACATTTAAATAATCAAAGACGTAGAGATTTCTTATTTGGGCCTGGCGAAACCGAAAGAAAAGAAAGGGGTTTGGATAGGCTCTTTGTAATTTATGTTCAGAGAATAACAGAGAACGCAAACAATCCTATCGAATTTAAAGCCGGTTGCACATGTGCAGTTAATTTGACTCCCGTATTTCCTTCAGATGTATCGACACTAGTTCCGAAGTCGATTCATCTGAGCAATTGAACACTCCACACGTTCAGTTTGTTACACTGTGCGACTCAGTTTCCTCCGTGTAGACAAATGGCGTTGAGAGATATTTGTTCGAGCCTAGTTGCATTGTGTGAAATCAAGGGAAGGAATAGGCGAAGTCCACATGCATTAACCTTTTGGAGGAACTGTGATTATATTCTGAAAAGATTCAGGATTACCTAGGAAGGGTTGAAAAGACCTGTCTTTATGTATTGATCACTGAATAATGTAGGACTTAGTTTAGAGAGAATGATTACAGTGCTGAAAAAAGCGATAGGCCCACACGAGAGATTTACTGCTACTCTACATTACTTGGTTACACGCAGAAACCACAAAGACTTAAATATTCAACCTGCATTCCTCCACAAGCACTGTCTAAAATTCTAAAATACCATTCGGCACAGTAATCTTATAGGTAGGGCCTACAAGTTCTAGACCTATTCTATTTATATGGGTAGGGATAAATACAAAATGTTTTGATTTTTATAAAGCAACAAATTGAGGTGTGCACACGAAGACCGCCCCAATTTCAACTCGCTGATTCCAAATCTGTAATTTTTTTTGTTTTGAGCTTTGATTTACATAATAAATTCACTGTATTTACTCTTCGCATGAAGCGAACTACAAAAGAAAACGACAGCATCCGATCGTGCTCAGCTTTAACCCGCAGAACTACGCAAAAATATCAGGCGCCGCCTGATTTGCTCAGTTCGGGATTTTGCTAGCATAAAGTTGGCCTAATTTCCCCATAAACGCATCGTGCGAACTGTGCAAACCCAGACTGCATAGTTAGAGCTGAGGAAAAACTGAACGTGTATGGCTGGCTTAAGGCTGAAAGCAAACCTTCTATACTTCCATATAGACATAGGAGTCGTGAAAGTGATGGGGAGGGAGAGAAATATTGATATCATTCAAGCGGGGCATTTCGTAAGTTTACAGAGTGACAGTTTCTCAGATTTAGTACTCTGGGAGAGAAGTAAAAGCACTTCCGATTTCATCTTGCTCAATGCATTAAATGTGATCCATTATTAATCAGTGGCATAAAAGTATTTCCAATCAGTGACTTTGATTGCTTATAAATAAAACGTCATAACTGTAATGTATGTTAAAATAATTAATACACTGACTGCTGCATGTCTGGCAAAGCTTGTTTTCATGTTCATAATTAGTTTACATTTTTTCTTTACTTAGCTCTGTTCTCTTGCCTTGGAATGTGTCTGTATTTTAAATATGCCTTCCAGTTTTCTGTAGTTCCATGTGATTTTTTTACTCTCATTTATTCATTTCTTCACCCACTCATTTCTTCATTCATCATTCATTCATTCATCCATACTTTTGTTAATTCATTCATTATTAATTCATTCAACCATACCTTAATTAATTATTAATTAATTAATTAATTCTTTCATTTGTTGCTTGTTTCTCTGTTCTTCCCCATTCATTTGTTCATTGTATGACATAAGTTTTTATTTTTTTTCTTTCGATTACTTTAATATTTTAGCTCTATTGAAGTAAGTAATATTTCATTCATTCATTCATTCATTCATTCATTCATTCATTCATTCATTCATGTATTTCTTAATTCCTTCATCCATTTTTCCATAATTCATTCATTCCACTTACATTTTCGTTCATTTTCATGCCATGCCCAAGGTTCCAGGGGTGGCATCTCTTCCCTCTCTCCTTACTCCTGCCTTCTGTCCCGCTCTCTTTCCACTCTTGTTCTTGATCTGTAAACGTATCTTACCTTTTTTGGCACAATACGACCGTGATCTTGCTGATGTGCCGATAAACCCTAGCATAAACAAACAAACAATCATTCATTTTCGTCATCACCTCAATGTTTAAATAATTGTCGGACTATCCATCCATCCATCCATCCATCCATCCATCCATCCATCCATCCATCCATCCATCCATCCATCCATCCAATCCATCCATCCATCCATCCATCCATCCAAAACACCTTTGTCCTTGGTGTTAACAATTGCACCTTTACTTCCTCAGGCTCTTGTGTACATCCACAAACGCATCCATCCATCCATCCATCCATCCATCCATCCATCCATCCATCCATCCATCCATCCAAAACAACTCTGTCCTTGGTGTTACAATTGCACCTTTACTTCCTCAGGCTCTTGTGTACATCCACAAACGCTCCATTCGCTTTCATGGGCGTCTCACTAGCGAGGTGTGCATGATAGACCCGCGGTTCTCAGTCAAGGTGGGCTACTACGGCCTGAACACGGTCTACGATACAATTCAGCTCCAATCCAAAGAGCAAAGTAAAGAGAAAGGTGAGACCAGGACGCATAAAGGTGAGAGTGGAAGCTCAACTTATCATTATACTTTTACAATTTCCACCTTCATCCCTTACCATAAACAAACAGCAAGTCCCCTTTTACTAGATGTGTTCATTTGGTTTTATAGATGTCTTGTGTCATATGCGGCAGATTAGATTTTTTTTTTATCCAGCCTGTAAAGAAGCAGTTGAATAGTTAATTGTGAAAAGGTAAAAAATGAGCGATTCTGGGCGTTCAGTACTGAACGTGCATGATAAAAACTAAAGGTTACTTAAAAATGACTTGACATTTGGATTGTAATGGAAACAAATATAAAGTGATGCCTATACAGTTTCTGTTTTTTTTTTTTCTCCAGTGGAATGAGGCAATAACCGTGTTAAAACAATGTATTCTCTTTGAAGTATTGTTTATTTGTTTGTTTGTGTTGGGTTTAAGGACACATCAGCACGATTACGGCTATATTGTGTCAAACTATAAGATACGTTTGCACTCCAAGAAGAAGAGAGGAAAGAGAGCAGGGCAGAAGACGGGAGCAAGGAGAGAGAGAGAAGAGACGTCTCCCCTGGAATGTCGAGGATGGCACTCTATGGGAGACATCCCACCGATGGTGGGCTAACACCGCCTGCCTGTGGGAGCAGAGAACCTGCTTATAAACCCCGGGCCTCCGGGAGGGATCTTTGATGTAGCTAGATTTCATAAGGGTACTGCACGTGGAGATACGATATCTTTAAGACTATCCATATCAAATCAAGCTCTTGAATGAACACAATTCTTAATAAGAAAACGCATATATTAAAAAAGCGAAGTCACCAGCAAGCAACGTTTTAATTAAAGCAGTATAGATCTCAGATAGTTAAACTCGCAGGTTTGACCAGTGCCTGAATGCAGTATTCTATAGAGTAGATTTGATTTCATCCAGGCAAATAATATCTGCAATCCACAGCACACATGTTTTTATTTTCCCCCGCGGGGGTCCGGGGTTTATAAGTACGCTCTCTGCTCCCATCCGCTAGCGATGTAAGTCAGTCATCGGTGGGGCGTCTCCCATGGAGTGCCATCCTTGACATTCCAAGGGAAACATCTCTTCTCTCTCTCTTTCTCTCCTTGCTCCTGCCTTCTGTCCGGCTTTCTTTCCTCTCTTCTACTTGACTTTTAAACGTATCTTACCGTGTTTGACACAATATAGCCGTTATCGTGCTGATATGTCGTTAAACACAACACAGCAACACAGCAACATGTTTTTATTTATTTTTCTTGTTATGTCCAGTCTCTTTGACCATATGAACCTGAGCTTCAAATCTACTGGACTGAAAGTGACCCAATTAGTTCTTACAGCATCAGCTGGATTCTTTTTGTTGGCTCATTCAGTCAATTTTTTGTTTTATTATTATTTCTTGCTAACTGCCTTAAAAGGGTAGTGCAATAGCACGGACAGCCTATGCTATTTGCTGTAAAATAATAAACTTCTAGAAGCCAAAACCATGTTAGCGGTGTTATTTTTGCGAAAACATCACCGTTAATTTTTTTTTTTTTGCAAAATAAGACGGCTTGCGGTTCTGCGGTTCTTTTCGCCGGCTCTCTACGCCATTCGTGTGTGACGTCATATTTTTCCACGCATCTCTGTACTACGAGGTTGAATACATTCAATATGGTGTAAACAAAGAAACTAAATCTATTTGATATTCTTCTCTTAAACATCGTTTCTTTTGATTGTGGTTTCGGAGCACTTTAGAGGACTTGAGTGGGCCATGTGGCTCTTGATTTCTGTTCTTCGCTTCTGTTCAAGAGGATTTTATCTTTGGGCATGGAATTTCTCATTGTACTGTTAGGTAAACTTTCCTTTACCTTTTGAGGGAGTGTCTGTTGAGATGCGCATACTTAATGTGGTGATCACTTCAAACATGGGCGATAAACCCGAAGTTCAAGTCATATAGTGAGAAATATCACAAAGCATCGAAGAGCCCCTAAAAACGCCCGACTATCCTGCGACCGACAGTTCTTAGCCACACCATATTCCATTGTTTACATACTGAATAGGCCCACTCAAGCTTCCCATTAGTGTGCCTTCCGGAAACAGATGACGTCACGCCACTTTGCGGTCAAGTACGGAAAACCGAGCGGTCCGAACGGTCCTGTCTCTTTAACTGTTAAAATCTCAAATTTAAGAAGCCATCGGCATCTAATTTATATGTCAAGGAGTTTACAATAACTGTAACACTTCATCTGAGGCAAAAACAAAAGGAAATTTGACACAACATAGTGATGTTGCACTACCTCTTTATGACGAAAATGAGGATCTATTTTGTATGGAAAACAGTCATTTTAGGATTGTGAAAAATAAAGTGATACTTCTATTTAAATAAACAAGAAGAAGATAAACAGAAAGAAGAAGAAGAAGAAGAAGAAGAAGAAGAAGAAGAAGAAGAAGAAGAAGCACATTGTGCCAGAGACAGACCATGATTATGAGCTGCTGGCCTGCATTGAAACGTTCTCGATTAGGCCGGTCCTGCTAAAGTCTCACCTAACAGCGCATGTGGCATCAATGATACATTAAAAGATGCCCCGACAAACTGAAACGTTATGGAACAAGGAAAATTTGTTTATGGATAAATAGTGAGACATTTATAATATTTAGACATGACACATGTTTTCCAATAGGTTGTCAAACTTCATTATTGATACGAATAAATATATTACGTTATGCTAAACGCAGTGGTATAACAGGTCAGGCTTCAGACCTCTGGTCTTATACAGGTTTTGTTTCTTTCTCGTGGATGCCTAGATTCTGTCATCCAATTTCTTTACTTAGTTGTGAGAGTTCTGTCCTTTCCCAGATTGCCTGTGGATGGCCCCAGAGATTCTCAGGTCAGGAAGCAAAGGGAGCCAGGAGGGTGACATCTATAGTCTGGCCATCATCACATCAGAGGTCATCTCCAGAGAGGAGCCTTACAGCAACGATAAGGAATACTTGACTACCGAAGGTGAGCATAACCCACTGTTATTACACTACCACCTTCTAACTTTATCCCTTGTTCATATCCGCTCTCTATAATATTTGTGTGATATACGCTTCTCTGCAGGCTGGGATTTACCGTTGCTTACTCAGTGATTTGGTACAGGGCGATGACTTCTACCCATCCCACGCCCAGGTTCCAGTGTCTGTGCTTTATCATATCCTTCCTTCCATTTTGCCCTCTGTTTCTTTCTGTAATGATACGATAATAAATTTTACTCAGGTTACATGAAGTGTTAATATTCCTACCCCCCTTGATGTTGCTAGATTTCGTAAGTGCATCGAACCTAGAATGATGATATCTTTAAGATAACTCATATCAAATCAAGCTCTTGAATCAACAAAATTCTTAATAACAAAGCGCATGTTTTCAAGAAATGAAATCATCAGCAAGAAAAGTTAATAAAAGCAGTATAGATCTCAGAAAGATGATATCTTTAAGATTACTCATATCAAATCAAGCTCTTGAATCAACAAAATTCCTAATAACAAAGCGCATGTTTTCAAGAAATGAAATCATCAGCAAGAAAAGTTAATAAAAGCAGTATAGATCTCAGATAGTTAAACTCACAGAGTTCGACCAGTGCCTGAATGCAGTATTCTAGAGAGCAGATTTGATTTTCAACCATGCAAACAATATCTGTAATCCATATCGCACTTGTTTTTATTTATTTTTCTCTTTATGTCCTGTTTGTTTGACCACAAGAAAAGCTGTAAACATGCATTCCTCGTCCTAGAAAGGTTCTGCAAAGTTGGTATAGAAAGTGGCATGAAGAACGTGAGCTCAGTTCTCTGTTGCCAATCTCCATTTTCCCCATTTTGAGAAAATTGCTGTTATATGTTCAGCAACTGGGTTTGTACATAGGAGATGGGAGAAAATGAATTTCAAAATATACCTGTTTGGGCAAGTGATAGGTAAAATGACTACTGTATATGGTAGATTTACCATCCCCTTTTCACATGACATATATATCTCCAAATCGACCAAAATGGAGATAGGGTAACAAAGAACTGAGCTCGCGAGAATCCCAAACAAACTATAAAAACAAACATACACCAAGAAACAAACAGCAATCCAGCTTACACAAAGTATGAAAAAATGTAGGAAAACAAGGTAGATGGAAAGAAGAGCGGTTCTAGTGGCAGGCAAAGACTGACTTGCTGCCCTGATACTTGTGTATCTGACAGAGGTGCTGAACAAAGTTCGTGTTTGTGAGGATCCTCCCTTCCGTCCTGCCGTCAGTGCCACGCCAGAGCTGATCCAGCTAGAGACGCTCATGAGACAGTGCTGGGATGAAGATCCCAACAAAAGACCATCGCTCTACAAGATCTCTGCTGTCCTGCATGGCCTCATGTCGTAAGCCAGTATTCCAGTACCTCTGTTCCTCTGTTAGAGATGTCATGCTCTATTCCTTGTGTTCCCTTTTCCTGAGAGATGTCACACTCAATTACTTTTGTTCTCCTTCCTGACAGTTGTCATTTTCTATTCATTTTGTTTTCCTTCCTGATAGTTGTCATTTTCTATTCATTTTGTTAATTCTTCCTGAGAAATGTCACTCTCTGTTCTTTCTGTTCCTTCTTCCTGAAAGATGTTAGTCTCTGTTCCTTTTGTTCCTTCTTTTTGTGAGATTTCACTCACTCTTCCTGCTGTTCCTTCTTCCTAACAGATGTTACTCTCTATTTCTTTTGTTTCTTCTTCTTGAGAGATGTCACCCTTTGTTCCTTTGTCCCTTCTTCCTGAGAGATGTCACTCCCTACTCCTTTTGTTCCTTCTTCTTGAGAAATGTCACTCTCTGTTCCTTTTGTTCCTTCTTCCAGAGAGGTGTCCCTTTCTATTACTTTTGTTCCTTCTTCCTGACAGATATCGCTCTCAGTTCCTTCTTCCTGGGAGATGCCACTCTCTGTTCCTTCTTCCTGGGTGATGTCACTCTCTGTTCCTTCTTCCTGGGAGATGTCACTCTCTGTTCCTTCTTCCTGGGAGATGTCACTCTCTATTCCTTTGATTCCTTCTTCCTGAAATGTCACTCCTCATGTCCCCTCACGATTTAATTGTTCTCAGACATGCCACTTTTAATGTCCTACTTTTTTGTAAACTTGGTTCCACACACGTGATTTCATTTTTCATCTATCTAATTTTACTTCATTGAGCCATTTTCTTTGTTCCATTATTTAATTTTATCTCACAGAATAGTTGCCATCTTTGAAAGGTACTTTCATTTTCTGTTGTTTCAGATCTGTTACTCTCTATGTTCTGTTTTTTTTTTGTTAGAAATGCCCTTTTCTATGTTCGTTCTTCAATTTTGCCAAGCAGTTGTAGCTTCTTATATTCTTTCATATACCTATGGCTCAGATGTCATTTCTGTGATGCAATTTGAATGATGAAACCCAAAGAAATCTCTGAAAGTTTTTCAAATTACCTCACATAGCATTGCACCATTAATGGCTGCTTCCGGACAGGAAGTAAATAAGCACGGGAGTGAAATATGAATTGGTTACTCACAAAGTTTCTTTCACGAATAGAATCACTGTCTCAGACTAAGGCCGTGGCCACAGTGAATCTGAGTCTGTGTCTAACTCTCGCGCTGCAGCCGCATAATGTTATGGGACAAATTCATTTCGTTGCCGCGGGCTGCAGTGCGTCTGGGTCTGACCACGTGCTTACCTAAGTGTCAGCTGGCCTTTTTTGTTATACTCGCCTGCGCTATTTTGCGTCTTGTAAGCTCACAACATGACTATTATGCGGCTGCAATCCGAGAGCTAGACACAGATACAGACACACTGTGGTTACGGCCTAAGCCGTGGCACATAAAGAAGATCTTAGTTATTGAACAGTCTCTCTTTCTTGTTTAAACTATACATCGGTACCATTTTGAGCATACTGTCATAATGGTGCCATCAACACTTTTCTTTAAGTATCAACATAGATCTAAATACATTTTACTGCTGAATTTCATGATAAAGTTAAAAAAAAAAAAAAAAGTCGGCTCTCCGATACTGAAATGTAGTTAATTTCATGATAAAGTTAGAAAAAAGGCAGTGCTCTGATACTGAAATGTAGTTAATCTTCGATGACGGTTTTCTTTCTTGTGTGTAGAAGCTTTTTTTTTTTTTTTGGATATCGTAAGGGATATTGAAAAAAAAAAAGGGTTACGGTTTTGTTAAGCTTTTCAACCTCCTGTCATAGTGGTTATCTCAGCTGCACAAAAACGCACAGAAATTTAAGTTTGCGAGCTCATTATGCTCTGTTCAAGCCTTTAGCACATTATATAAATTTTGCGTTACAAAAGCCCAAATATTGCAGCAAAATGCGCATAAACTATATTCTTTCTCTCTTTCCTCTCTTACTCCAGCAAATTTAACAAGTCCGGCAGTCTCGTAGACAACCTCCTGCAGAGACTGGAAAAATACAGCACTAACCTGGAGAAAATTGTGGACGAAAAGGTGGACGAGCTCAGACAAGAGAAACACAAGTCAGAGGAACTTCTGCGTCAGATGTTACCAAAGTTAGTCACTACTTTCATAGACAGAGCCATCTCAATAGCAAATGCCCATCAAGCCCATACGTTAAGACAGTTTTGTTTGCAGATTTTATCTTCTTCAGCCCTAGAAATATCCGTAATATATATCGATCTATGAGTAAAAACACCAGTCTTGTGTGTGTGTGTGTGGGGGGGGGGGGGGGGGGGGTTTT
>JBCAUA010038994.1:0-12020 GCA_038406235.1 Peronia verruculata | reverse complement strand
AGATAGATAGATAGATAGATAGATAGATAGATAGATAGATAGATAGATAGATAGACAGATAGATAGATAGATAGAAACAGAGATATTCGGGTTAAAACATAATATAGTATCAGGAGAGTGAAAGAGAGGGGAAACAATAGGAAGGCAAGGGAGGCGCAGAGAGGAGCACAGAGAGATAGTTGGTTTGTACTGTTTTTCTATTAGACATAATTATCATCAATGATGGGTGTCTACATTGAGCTAAACACAATATCAATAATATTTAAAATAAACAACAAGTACTTTGTAAAGATGTGTATGTGCACACTATATAATGTCATGTATACGGCCATGGAATGGTTTTAAAATCACCAGCGTGTAGTGAGCCCGCTGATCGCAGTCTCTCGGCCATGGAAGGCTGGGAAACTAGTATTTATGTTTAATGGACTACGATCAGATGGTTCTCATAAGCAGAAACACAGGAAGAAGGATACAGATACAGAGGAACAGAAGAAAATGGAAACATTATTGTTGTTCCAAAAAACAGCCCAGAGACGTGAAACCAGTCCGTCGTCAGAGACAACCATAGGCAATGAGAATTCAGTGAAAACAACAAAGAACTACGTCAGGCTATGTCAACAGGGATGAGAGAAAGATGTTGTACTGGACCACTCTGTGCCTTCATTATTAAGGAAACTACGCGCATTTAAACTTGCGAGAGACCGAGGTCTCGTGAAGAAATATTTAAAAGCAGAGATATCTTGAAGTTGAACTGACATATCGCGTTACTTGGAACAAGTTAGACAGGAAAACAAAGGAGTTTGAATATTCTGCATTCAAAATGTATAATTAAGTAGGCCTACTTCCCGTCTTAGTTCCTGTCTCATCCTCAGTATATCTCATAGTGAGATCAGTAAAACCTTGAAGTGTTTGTATATGAACACTGTTGTGTATGCGTATGTCTGTGTGTGTGTATGTGTGTGTGTGTATGTGTGCCTAGCTGTCTGTCTGTCTTATCCTATCCTACTGTCGATGTTGACGGACCTGTTAAGACAAACACTATTAAAAGCGTAAAAGATATCCATCTAAGTGTGACTATGTGTCTGTATATCTGTTTGTCTGATTGTCTGCCTGCCTAAATGCCTGACTGCTCTCTGCCTATTACTTTTGTATTGGTTATTTCTTTTTTTCCATCCTGATCAAGATAACAACTTTACATCTTTTACCGGCCTTTGAAAGACCAAAGGGGATGACCTTTATCCACCTTGAAAGGTGTAAAGGGCTAATGAGACGTCTTAAAAACAATCGCCAGCTGGAACCTTGAGCTCTTCTCGAAAAGAAGCCTTAATTGCCATGGTTTTAAGTTCGACTGAGTTAACATAGATTGATAATACAGGATCCAGGAATATCGAACTCAAGGCGACTTAAATTACAAACCATAGCTAATAAGTCCGGGTATAATAATGTATTATGACATGCCATGCACCCTAACCTCTTGAGGACACTAATTTGTGACGACCATGGCCAGTATGTAGAATAGTATGGAACAATAAATTCTTATCCTACAATACCCCTTCCCCTTCGCACCCACTCCCCTCCTCTCTTCCCACCCCATCCCCTCAGTCCCTCCACCCCCTCCCCCCCTTTTTTGCTAATGTCAGATTAAGTAATATTATTATAAGGTGCTAGCACTCATGATTCACGATCACAAAATGCCGTCTTTTCCATGGCTAAAAGATCAGATTGAATGTTTTATAGTGCTAGAATCCGTCACTCATGATGTCTCATTGCATGGCTTATAAATCTGGTTGAATGTTGTAAGAGCTACGATCCGTAATTTGTGAAGGCTCGTGCTGCAGTGGCTTAAAGTTCAGGTTGGATGTTCATGGCTGCTACGATTCATGACAATAAGCTGTTGTCTTTCTCATATCCCATGTATTACAGATTAAGTGATAACAGCATTGTCCACATTCACACACACAAAATGTTATAAAATGATGGGATCCGCGTCTTACGAAAATTTAAACCAAGACTTTTTAGTGTTTCAAATTCAGGACCGCAGGGCTCCTAGTACAGTTGTCTACATTAGTCTTACAGTATTTTACGATAATGCTCTAACTGCAGAAGCTTTCCAGTTGAGGTGTAAAATGACAATTTCTTCAGCTTATTTTTGTTTTGTGTTTTGTTTTTTCGTTGTTGTTTCATGTGCTGAAATTGTCATCTCGTCACCTAAAATTCTTCCTCAGCTTAAACCCCCTCCCCCCCCCCTCCTTCCCCCTCCCTCCCTTCGCCCAATTTATTGTATAAATCAGCATGTTTTTACGAAGCTTCCCGATAAGCGAATGCATAATAATGTGTGTATGTGTTCCTCTCCTCCAAACTTAACCTTACAAATCAATGAAAACATATCACGCTGCTTTGTCTGCACATTTTGTTATGGTTTTTATAAGCTTTTCAACCTCCTGTAGTGGTGATTATCTCAGCTGTCTACAACGGTGGTCAAAAAATAACATAGCACTATGTGTTATGTGATCACTTTCTTAGGGTGATCCTGACTTATTAACAGATTTTATTTATACTCTGTGGTTGAGAAATAGTAGAGTCAGGTTGAAAATGGACTGGTGTTGACGTGTAAGTGTTTATTTGTTTACTTTTGCTTTTTATTATTATTTATTATTATTATTATTATTATTTAGGTTAATGATGCAAAACGATATCCTTCATGTCAAAAGGGCACACTTTCCGTTCTTTCAGAGAAAAAAAAAAGCAGGTCAACGTTTGAAAGTGCAAGAATTTACAGGACATGACTATATACAATAGATCTGCATCCTTACCTCTTGTGTGTGTTTAGATTAAATTGATGTTCTTCAGGCTTTGGTGACCTAAAAAGTTGCTGCTAGGCGTATACACAATGTCTTAAGTTTCTGAACTCTGCCTGTCCTGTTAGTTCCGGACCTTAGGTCGAATTTTGGTCTGACTTTTTTTTTTAATTTCACATCATGTTCAAGCCATTGTTGTGACATGAGCCATATTCTGCAGCGCTACTGAAGGTAATCCATTTCAACCAGAGGACAAATCAACATTTGTTCTTTTTTTTTTTCCGTCATTATCTCTGAATTTCTGAAAGGTGACATTAGATATGTAGGTCACTTGTGGTATAATTTAGTAAATTTGAAGGTGAAAACATTTAAAAGGGCGAGGTGAAGGGAGGGAAAGGGGGAAGGGGAGGGGCTTCAGCTGAGGAAGAATTTTAGGTGACAAGATGACAATTTCAGCACATGAAACAACAGCGAAAAAAAAAAAAATAGTGATGCTCAATCTATCTCTCTCTGTACTAAATCTTACTCTCTTTTAAAATTTTAGGCAGGAATACGGACAGGTCACAGTATGAAGGGAGAGCGCGCGCCTATGTGTGTGCGTGTGTGTGTTTATCGTAATGTTCATGTTGTGATCGACTCACATGTACATGATGCTCACTTTGGACCAGGAAAAAAAATCTTTTTTCATTTCATTTTATATCTAAAAAAGCATTTTTTTTTTTCCTCTTTCCATTTCTTTTCTTTTATTTCTTATTATTCTTCTTTTTAATTTTTATGTATTTTTTATGTTTTTTTTTTTTTTTATTTTGGGATTTCCTTCGAGTGCACGGTTACCAAATCTATAAATTTGACTATGCGGCACATTAAGCAAAATGCAGACAAAAGTTACATGAGAATCTTCATTGATTTGAAGGTGGTAGTGAGGACAGGAGAAAATTTAATGTTCACGAACCTAGGCCTAGCAGATAATAAAAGGCATTTAAGACAGGCTTGAAAGTCAAGAATGATAAGAACAGATGAATCAAAAAGAAAATAAACAAAATTAAGACAGTGTTGGTAATGTAACACAGCCCATTAAAGACATACGGTAAGCGAGTGGTGAAAAAAATCAGACATTGGACCATTGAATCATTGAGCAGATAGGGTGAATTTCCTTAAGTGACATATCTGAGACAAGATTGTCAAAGCTTTTGTTTTCATGATATAAAGAAACCCAGTAACTCTAACAATAAACATTGACTGTAACTCTAACCCTAGGCCTACTTGAAATCAACTTGGATGTAGATCTTCTCAGTTAATAGGATGGGTTTGGATTTTGGTTTGGGTATGAATCAGAACGTATTATTAATAAAGTTGCAGGAACCTGTAGGATCGACTGCCATTGTTCATTGCATTGCTGGAGGGAAATCCTCCCCAAATCCTCAGCATGTGCAGGAAAAAAAGTTTTGTTTTTTTTTTTTAATTCCCGGAATTCATGAGAGGGAAGATGAAGACTTGAGGAACGAATGATAAAAGATCCTTGAATAATGTTGTTCATGTGCAAAGGCTGCAAAATACGAACTAACAAAAGCATGTAACTTAAAGTTTCAAGCTGATTTTACGTTCCTTTTGTTAATTTTTATACACACGGGCTCTGATATAGCTTTCCTTAGGCCACTTGATGCCATTAATCCGTCTATGGTAATTGTTGTGTTAATAACTTTGTGTTGAAATCAGTTACATCTGCCGGCTGTTGAAACCCAGACATCCAGATTGATATAAGATTCAATGGCTTTGCCGTCCAGAACTGCAATAGGCAGATCAAAGACACGAACGGAAATAATGTCTCAAAATTACATTGTTTACAAACCTGACAGAAAAAACAAACAAACAAATAAACAAAAGCAATAAACATAAAATGTCCGAATATCATACCACACTAAAGTAGAATCTTAATGTCTGATTATATGTAACTGTGCATTCACATAACATGTAGGCTAGATATTACTTACGGTAAACCATAGTATCTCAGGCACTCTTGGAAATGCTAGATGTCCTTGAATGTTCTTTCCTCTGACACGGCTACAGTACAGCCTGGAGACACAAATTCATAAACGATAACCTTCCTTCAGATGATATGGCGATGTCTTTTAAAATTAACAGCCCATGCTATGAACTATGTCCGGTCGAATCAAGATATGAGAAGAAAAAAAAAAGACAAATGTAATATCCCCTTTATAACGGCCACATTTATGACCGAAATCCGGGCACTGAGTCGATGAGACAAAAAGCAAAACTATGGCATCAAGAGGCAAACGATTTCCTACTGACAGGTCAAGTTGAAACAAAGTCAAATAAATTTTATCAACAGAATTGTCTATCTGCTATCGAGGATCTCGTGAGTTGAAGTCCACTGATAGCAAATCAGAGTACCGTATTTACTGTTGTGTATGCAATCTTTGGAAGACTCATCTTGTATGTAATGTGAACATCATTCATTATTTCGCACTGGTCTGTTTCGTGCAGTTTTAATAGGAGATCGTTGTGTTCAGTCCTATTACTTTCCTTTACGAGACAAAGGAGTGATTGAGCAAGCAGTGTAAAGAGGGGGAAAAAAAAACACTCTTGCTCCCTTTGTTTGAAACATACACCATGGAAAATTCCAAAAGAATTATAATGTAAAGAGAAAGTTTTCTTCTTAATGTTATAATTTCATTAATCTTTTTGGCGATCAGTCGTTCGAATGGCAAGCAGTAAAAGGATATTTTCCTCTTTACACTGCTTGCTCAACACATCTTTCGTTTGGCAAAGGGAAGTAAAAGTCTGGTCAAAATGATATCCCTTTACACAAATCCCTCTTTTGGAAAGAGCAGATAATCTGCGAAACGATCTCCCACTGGGGAAAGGTAGCCCTTCTATCTACTTTTTATTATCGCAGTCCTGACTCCCTGTTCTGTTAGGAGTATACATTTTTACAGGCTAGTCAGCGGCCCACTGTGATAACACCTTTGCTCAAATTGGACTATTCGTATCCTCAGCTTTTAAGACATGAAAACATCTGTTAAGCTCAAATTGTGTGTTTAATCCGTTTTCATTTGTGTCTGAAAATGATGGTGATATTGTTGGTGAGGAAAGATCATCAAAAGAAAATTATATGGCACCAAACATTTAGGACATTAATTTAACTTCCTAAGTGAAATTTTGCTTTTTAAATGTCTTCTGGTTTGATCAAAATTAAATAAACAAATAAAAACTAAGTAAATAAATAAAATTCTGGAAAAGGTGAAACTGATGAAATGATGATGGCGGTGAAGGACGATGATTTGACAATGGTAATGAGTGATGTGATAAGAAGTGAAATGATTGCCTGTGATGGTAATGGTGGAGAAGTATAAGTATGATTATATATAGTGACGCAGTAATGTTGCAAAAAGCAGTGGAGATATGCAGATGTATTTGAGATGTGCAGTGATGATTAAAATCTACAGTGATGATTGACTCAGATGTGCAGTGATGATTGAGATGTGCAGTGATGATAGACTGAAATGTGCAGTGATGATTGAGATGTGAAGTGGTGACTGAGATGTGCAGTGATGATTGAGATGTGCAGTGGTGATTGAGATATGCAGTGGTTATTGACTGAAATGTGCAGTGATGATTGAGATGTGAAGTGGTGACTGAGATGTGCAGTGATGATTGAGATGTGCAATGGTGACTGAGATGTGCAGTGATGATTGACTGAGATGTGCAGTGGTGATTGACTGAGATGTGCAGTGATGATTGAGATGTGAAGTGATGATTAACTGAGATGTACAGTGATGATTGTGATGTGCAGTGGTGATTGACTGAGATGTGCAGTGATGATTGAGATGTGCAGTGATGATTGAGATGTACGGTGGTGATTGAGATGTGCAGTGATGATTGAGATGTACGGTGGTGACTGACTGAGATGTGCAGTGATGATTGAGATGTGCAGTCATGATTAAGATGTGCAATGGTGATTGAGATATGCAGTGATGATTGAGGTGTGTAGTGGTGATTTACTGAGATGTGCTGTGATGATTGAGATGTGTAGTGGTGATTGACTGAGATGTGCAGATGATTAAGATGTGCAATGGCAATTGGCTGAGATGTGCAGTGATGATTGAGATGTACGGGTGGTGATTGACTGAGATGTGCAATGATGACTAAGATGTGCAATAGAGATTGGGATATACATTGATGATTGAGAGGTGCAGTAGAGATTGAATGTGTACTAGATGAGCTCATATTATTATCTCTACCAAGAGACAGGCAATCTACATAATCTGTGAGTACTACAAAAACATATGTATCGGATGTATTTCTGACAACTGTAGCATTTCCTAATGAAAGTGTCTTTTTTTTTTCAGTATCCTGTGGGTCTTCATATGAAATAATCTTAGCCCAGAAAATTGCTGATCTAACATTTCTGTATGCCCGCGTACGCAGACATTTTGGTCAATTTCATGTATGATCTACCAACAGCATTGTTAATTTAAAGGCCGAATTTTTCTTATGTAGTTGACACAATGGGCGGTTGTTCGTTAAGTTTCATGCACTATTTAGTCTTACTGTTTTTTGTCTAGTTTTTCCCGAAAATGTCAGGGAGTGTCTATTTTGAGTACATTTTTACTTTTGGTATATTTTTACTGTCTCCATAATTTTTTACGGAACTTGTTGCATGGAATAGTCATAAAACTGCTAACATTGAAAATTCTCATAAGATTGTATGAAAGCAAACTTCTTGAGAAATTTGCTGCACAGAATAGTCTAACAAAACTGCCTACACGGTATTTACTAAAAACATCAGTGGACAGTACTGCTTCTCATAAATTTTCCATTGTTACGTTACGTTCTATATACGTCTCTCAATCTCCTGATGGAGGTTTTCCATTGCACAGATCGAAATAGAAAACAGAAATTTTCTCACAAAATAACCAATTCAGCACAATGTGTCTACGTCCCGAATTGCGGTTAATGAAATTCAACTACTGCAACAGAGACAAAACCCAGGCATTTATACACACAAGCCAAAGGACGCCCTTCATGTTACAGTTCGCAGGTAAGCCATGTCCTCTTTCTTAACCATGTAATCCCAGAGAGATGATAAGTTGTTATAACTATACCGTTCTAACACAAACCCTTGTGTGTAATGCCAAGAGAAGATATCGAATTATGTTAAATTTCAGACATGGGATGTGAAAATTGGGAAATATATTAACCTTCAAGGGACTGAACTGATTAAAGACCATCTCATCATACTCTTGTTTAAGAATCTATGTTCAAATATATAATGTGGCAATACCGCGTTCGCTCAGACCACATAATCTGAGGGCGTAAAGCTGTAAGATCTTCAACATGAACGATATTGGGGGGATGCAGTGGCTCTGTGATATGGCGTCTGCTCATGGAGAAAACAAGCCGGGATCGACTCGTGGGTCCTGCATCGAGGGATGGAAGGGCACGAAGATAAAAAACCCGCACTTTTTCAATGACTCAACGGTCCCCTGGCTTCCTGTGGTTAGAAAGTCCGGTGTCTAGTATTCTCGGATAAGGGTGAATATATTTCGGAGGCCCCATGTGTACGTAAACAACTTCTTAAAGCCGAGATAATCCTACTTGCTTAGGATTGAAAGGCTTAAGAAAAAAAAAAGACAATATTTGTTATCATATTAAAAACAATGACACTTCAGCGGTCTCTGTTGACAACTTTAGAGTTAATCATCATAACCTTACTGAACTTGGAAATAATATGCATGTAGGCATTCACATTGACAGGTAGTTCATGTCTTAAAAAAGGAAAACAAAACAAACTTAGACTACTTAATGGTATGGTATTCCAGATTGCCTGTCTTGTTCAAGTGATACTGCACACGCGGTGAAATCTGTGAACAAATTTAATTCATACTTAAAAATCGTTTTTTTTTCTATCTCAGAAGCTTGGATTTTTATGGGGATATTGGGGGGGGGGGGGGAGGGGGGGGGGAAGGCAGTTATTCGTTTGAAAACGTCTCTATTTGTTGCACGTTGTTTCCTCTTCTGATAGGAAGAACAATCTACATAACTATTAATGTTTGAATCGATAAAAAGGGTATCATAGTCAGGCATCCGATTTCGATTTATTACCCGTGCAGTTGGATGATACACTAAACTAAAATACACTTGCAATGACATTTTATGTGTATGTATATAACTGTTAGGTGTGTTTCTGCTTTGTTTCATTTTGTTATCTGGTCAGATTGTTTTGAAACGTTGACCTATAACTTCCCCATCAATATTTTAACAATTCTTTATCTCAGCCATAGACGTAATAGTATAATTAGTGTGCCTGTGATCTCAACAAAATACACCCCCCCCTCTCCTTTTCCCTGGCTACGATTAGTAGGGTAGGCTGGACTCGAAACCCGCACTTTTTCAATGACTCAACGGTCCCCTGGCTTCCTCTGCTTAGAGAGTCCGGCGTCTAGCCTTCTCGGATAAGGGTGAATTCATTTTGTCTTAAATCATCCATGTTTTTCCCATGTTTTCAATCCTTCCTTCTGACTTCCCCGCCTTCCTTCTTTTGGCCGATTCACTGCTTAGCAACAGGCCTAATGTGTGGTCAATTTCAAGACATCCTTCTTTAGTCCCCCCCCCCCCCTCCCCCTCCCCTTCGTATCAAAGGTTACCATGAATTTTTCTCCGTAATCTAACCATTAACACTCTTATTATTTGGAGGGCATGTAGGATCAATAGATCAACAAACCTTAAATTTATGAAGTTTGTCGCCCCCAGCCAAGAGTTTTAGTCCTAAATTCCCTATCCAAGTGGTGTTTTTAGTGATTTTTTTTTTCTTTTTTTTGCTATATTTTGGGCTTCTTGAGTCCTGTTGGGTCCCAGAATAAAAGGGTTGACGCTGTGTTCGGGGAAAAATGGAGATAGCCACCCTCGGGAGGTTGAAAGACGAGACAGAACCAATGGGAAATATTTATACCTAGCTCTATTATTTCTCTTTGCTAGACAAAGAGGACAAATTTAATCCCTTTATTTCGTGTTTTTTTTTTTTCGAAAGACTCAGATAATAATAATAATAATGATAGATTTTTTTTAAATGATATAATCATATCTATAGTAAAAAATATTCTCTTCAAACCATATTCCTTTCTGACGAGTGGATGTTTCAAGTTAAGGGCACCAAAATTATTTTTTTTTCCCTCTTTATACTGTTTGTTCAACATCTCTTTGGTAAAAAGAAATAACAGGACTGCTGTGCTACGCGCCGGGCCTGTTAATACGGTTCTGAAGAACCTTTGGCTACTTACCAAAATTCAACCATAGTCCATATTCGAGGTCCTTTCCTATCTAACTAGGCCAAATGGTGTATGTGAATGCCTGCAATCTAATTATCTCTCCACGAGACAGTACATCTTTGTTTATTCACTCCAGTATTATAAAAATTTGCAACGTAGCAATAAGTAGCCTAATATCAGTGTCTGAATGTCAAACAAATGAAATCGCTTTTATCGCAATGTTATTCATTTTTTCCCAACCCTGAGATAGCCAGAAATAATTAATTAACTAGCCCACAAAGGCTGAATGTATTGATAATAAAAGTATTGATAATATGCATAAAGCCATGCTTGGCCACAAAGTAAAGTGGGTTATACAAACTGCCAGTTTGATTTACTGTAGAGTTTCCTGAAAGTTGAACATCAGTTCAACTGAAAAAAAAAAAAATCTTCTGTACTGTTCTTTTCTTTTCATTTGCATCAACTTCGTCTTACTGTCCTTGTAGAGGCTTACTGATCTGTGTAGCAAATCTTAACCTTTTATGGATCAAGGCTTCCACCCCGAAGTCCAAACCTCTCTATCGCTTGTTGCAACATGTAAATTAAGGAAGATAATAGACTTATTTGTACGCCCCCGAAATAGATCTAAATCATGTACTTACAGACAGCGGACACAATACCACTTTTTCTTATCCGTGCTATTTCAAGATTTTACCACGTTTTACAATTTCAGATTAAGAAAAAAAAAAATAAAAATAAAAGAGTAGGCCTGCACGTAATTAATTGATATAAGAAGCACCAGAGATTGCAGATAAGTGTCATTAGCTACAGTTAGAATTACAGCAGGCATCTTACAGCTGCGCAATATCATCCAAACTTACATGACATTATGTACATAGTATAAACAGCAAACTCGCTCTTGGCATTCTAGGATCAATTATGGGCACATCTTTTGTATCCCTTTTAGCCTTCATTGCACACAATAAACTTGTGAATATAGATAAGACTGAGTGCATATGCTGTGATTTCATTCTGCAGCTGATAGATACATGAGTATTGCCATCCACTTTCTCCATTATTACTCATGCGATATATCTTTGAATTTAGACTATGTGACAAAAGAAAAAAAAATGTCTTTTCTTTTTTTTTTTAATCTGGATGTGGAGGGGCAAAAAAGACAAAATTTTATTTAGGGGGTTAAAATGTGATACGAAATGCTGGCTGAGAAGATAAATCACTCTACTAAGTAAAATAAGCTAAATATTGATATTGTACACGAAGTAATGTTCGTTCACTGATGAAGTGGATCATAGAAATAGCAGTCGTGATGTTGTTATCTTAACAACCAATGCGTTTGTACAGAGAAAAAGACGGGGATTCATAGTACAGAGAAAAAGATGGGGATTCATACGCATCCTTTCTGTGAGACAATTCTGCTATTAGATTTGGTTTGAGATTATAAAGTAACAAGTTATATTTATCAATACAGCCTAAAGTACGCACTACATAACAACATCGGCTGTTTGTGAACTCCACGGTTCACGAAACTACAATCATCTGTGACACAGCAAATAGCCCACTTCACGGTTAAAAAAAAAAAAACAAAACGGTCCAGACAAAGTGTTAAACTAGCTCTAATAAAATTATTTTTGGCTTTGATAGCATATTTAGTTGTCGAACAGGTCGAAACAACTAAAGATAAACATGAAAGCAGAGACTGAACACAAAAACATAAACCGTTAGATGGACAAATGGGCAGAAAGACAAACAGGTATGAAGGTACATGCACGTTGGCCGACAGACAGACCAACAAAGAGCAAGCAGGTGCATCAATGAAAGAAAGATACATTAACAAATTGAAGACAGACAAACAGACAGTAGATAGATAGATAGATAGATAGATAGATAGATAGATAGATAGATAGATAGATAGATAGACAGACAGACAGACAGA
>JBCAUA010038983.1:0-12021 GCA_038406235.1 Peronia verruculata | reverse complement strand
AGTGAGTGAGTGAGTGAGTGAGTGAGTGAGTGAGTGAGTGAGTGGGTGAGTGAGTGAGTGAGTGAGTGAGTGAGTGACTGACTGACTGAGCAAGTGAGTGACTCACTGACTGACTGATTCACTAATTGCCTGACTGATTCATTGACTAATTGATGAGTGCGTATGTGCAGTTTTCTTGAGGTAAGGAGGCGGAATGAACGGTGGCATGCATGTAGTATATCCAGGTACAACACTACAAATCAAGAGAAGCCCCGTGGAAGACACCCTCAGTGGATCTTTCATCTTGCGGAAGAGCTGGATGTTTACAGCTGCTGGACATGGGTATACAAACATGAGCAGGTCTACGAGCGCAGACTCAGGTGAGCCATGAAAGCTTTGGTCTGGGCTAGGCTGGGCTGAGCTAGGCTGTGGCTGACTCTACGAGCACAGAACTGCTGCACCATAAGGTCAAGGGACAGGGCCCCTGGTGTACTAGAAGGGGAGGGGGAGAGAAAGACAGACAGAGGAAAGAAAGATAGAACGCCAGACACACATTCGTCACATTTATTACAGGAATGCCATAACTACGTTAGATCTTGCCATAGATGGTTCTAGTAAAAGCGGTATATAGCAGAGAGAGAGAGAGAGAGAGTAAAAGAGAAAGGGGAAAGAGAGAAAGAGAGACAAAGAAGGTGAAAGACAGAAAGAATACCAGACTGATGCATTTACTACAAGAGTGGCATACCGACGTCAGCTCGCGCCATAGATGGCGTCAGAGCACAGAGAGAGAGAGAGAGAAAGAGACAGAGAGAGAAAGAGAGCGAGAGTTTGAAAGAAAGAGAGAACGAAAAACTGAAGGACTACGTCAACGTTTAGATGAGTATCTCTGCTTTGAATGTGCCCCCCTTTCTCCCCCCCCCCCCCTCTTATTCTTTCCATTCCCCCAGAACCGTCACATTATAGCAGGCCTCATTTGCCATTTCAAACATCAGAATTTAGTCGTCTCAGCAGATTCCGGACCTATTATTTAATTTCAAGGCGACTGAACCTGCCATTATTATTTCTCTGTTCTGGTCGCATACAGAAGCTACGTCACAAATGTTGTTATTTGAGTATTTTTGCATCTTCTCTGACTATGGAATCAAATCTTAAAAATCTCTAAATTCTCTGACTTTGGAATCAAAGATTAACAATCTCTATCTTCTCTGACTTTGGAATCAAATCTTAAAAATCTCTATCTTCTCTGACTTTGGAATCAAATCTTAAACATCTCTATCTTCTCTGACTTTGGAATCAAAGATTAACAATCACTGTCTTCTCTGACTTTGGAATCAAAGATTAACAATCACTGTCTTCTCAGACTTTGGAATCAAAGATTAACAATATCTATCTTCTCTGACTTTGGAACCAAAGATTAACAATCTCTATCTTCTCTGACTTTGGAATCAAAGATTAACAATCACTATGTTCTCTGACTTTGGAATCAAAGACTAACAATCACTATGTTCTCTGACTTTGGAATCAAAGATGAACAATCTCTATCTTCCCTGACTTTGGAATCAAAGATTAATAATCACTATCTTCTCTGATATTGGAATCAAAGATTAATAACCACAAACGTCTCTGACGTTGGAATCAAAGATTAATAATCTCTATCTTCTCGGACTTTGGAATCAAAGATTAACAATCTCTATCTTCTCTGGCTTTGGAATCAAATATTAACAATCTCTATCTTCTCTAAGGAACAAACGATTAGCAAATCACTATCTATTTTCAGATGACTTTGCACCCAGCCAATCGCTATCTCATCGCTGAGGATGATGACTTTAGAAGCAAACAATGAGGCGCCATCTCCTCCCTGGATGACTGTAGCTGGTGAAATTCTCATTCTCGCATCTGATCTGCAATCCTCGGCGCCTTTGCCTCCCCGAGCACAGCCACAATTGCCTTTGCCTGTGTTTTTTATGCACGCCACGAGCGGTGCCAGAGGTAAACAATGGCACCTGGCGCCGTCAGTGCAGGAGGCAGGCAAGAGGGGGAAGACTATGAGGCAAATAGGACAGTCTTGCACTGGCATAGCTAAGAGGTCACCGGTAGAGGTAAAAGCTAAACCTGTGCTCATCTGTTATGACGAAACTTTCCTTTTCCCCCCTCCCCTCCCCTCTCTCTCTCTCTCTCACACACACACGCACGCACACACACACACACATACACACACGCACACACACACACATTGATCACTTCCTCGCCTATACCATTAAAACAAAAAGACTATGTTTTGCATCTTTCCATATTACACCTTTCTATAATCTCAAAAGACAAGGACCTATTGCTTCACGTCATTCTTTAAGCCTAGCAGTGTCAAGGAACGGTTCTGGTTAAAAAAATCCACATCGCAATGTCCACTGGAATTCCTGTCGAAAGACCACACAGTGTCATGGCATGGTGATCCTGTAGCATTTCAGTGCACTAACCGCCATTCTTTTCAAATGTGAGTGTCGACTTCTGATATCGATGCCTTTTCACCCCGATAGTCCGGCAATTTCTGTCGACAGATTTGGCTTTACAGGTTAAAAGTTCATATTCGACTAATCAAAAACCTGGAAATTCCCGGCAAAGTGTTTGTACCCACCTCTAAAAATAGAACACCTACTGATGTTTGTTACCGGTCCCGTGCATTTTGTTTGTGTGTTTCTGTACCCCCCCCCCCCGACAGGGATTTCCAGCACTTCGTTTGGTCGGAACAAATCTACTGAAATTGTTGACTATGATGTGTTGAGTGAGTGATTGCAAAAACCAAAACTTGATTTTTACGGAAACTGAAGTTTTCAAGGGAAAAATTGTTCTGTCAAACTGCGGTACTGTGAAGCAGTTCCAAGCTCGAAGCCCGACTCCTACCTAGCCTGTCCACGCCAGCACTAGCACTAGAGCTAGCACGCCGCTGTTTTCCCCGCCTACGATACATCTATCGTGACACAGTTTTGTCTTACACAACCCTCAATGTGCTACAAACACGGCTGTTGCTGGAATCCCATCCCGCTGTAGCTGATTAAACTTGCAATTAGACACAGAAAACTCTTGAACTGCTTTCTCCTAGACTGTTAGCCAGTCTAATGCATGGCGATGACAGACAGTCAGGAACGAAAGAAATTTGCTCACATTTATGCTGAAATATGATTTCTGTTCCACACGTGCGGAAAAAGAGAAAAAAAAATATCGAAAGAAAGAGAGTCAATGAAAGACTGAAAGGAAGGAAGTGAGAGGGAATGAATGAGTGAATGAAAAAGAAAGAAAGAAAGGCAGAAAGAAAGAAAGAAAGAAAGAAAGAAAGAAAGAAAGAAAGAAAGAAAGAAAGAAACTGAGCTCTGTTACTGCAATGATACCCAATATTCATTGCAAATTTAGTACTCTCTTCCGCCATTTTTCGGGACTTAAAAAAAATGGGTTGGTCCACCCTGGGCTTCACCGGAAAATATACATCAGAGAGTATATGCGACATGCTTCTTCAATTTGGAAATTGGACTAGTCCCAAACAAACTATGTCCCGCTTCGATCAATGTAATTATTCTGCCAGAGATTTGCTTTTCTAAATGGGACACATGCTCTGTGGAAAAGTGATAGACAAAACGGCTACATTTGTGGAAAGGACATTGTATAAAACAAGAATATTTCACTCAGTTCCGGAATCGGCTGATGCATTCATTGATCATTTCAATCTTCCTGTGCGCTTGTGAGACTTGGACCTTTAAAGCCGAGTTAGAACGATACAAGCTATAGAAATGAGAAGCTTCCGAAGACCGTCAGGGATCTCCTATAGAGATCGTGTTGCAAATGAATTAGTGAGGAACAGAATCAGGCATGTCACTGGGCTCTATAAAGAGCTTCTCACCACTGTGAAAACACAAATTGAGGTGATATCGGCACATAACAAGATCAACAGGACTTGCAAAGACGATCCAAGAGGGCACTGTACAAGGAGCGAGAAGGAGAGGCAGATGGAAAAAGAGATGGGAAGACAACATAACGGAATGGATACGTTTAAAGTTGGCTGAAGCCCTTCGAAAGGCTGAAAATAGAGAATGATTGAGAAAAGTGGTTGCCCGATCATCCTAGGTGCCTCAACTGTCATCTAGACTAAGGGATAAGTGACGTAAAGGGAACCGAAGTGACATCATAGAAAAGTAAATAAAGACACTGCCCATACCTTTCCAGATCCCAAAGTATTTGTTAGTTAAAGCCAAAATCGTCAACTCTTACGTGGCTGCTTTTTTCTCCATCAAGAAGTGACGAGTAGAGAATAAAAACGAAGGGAAGAGAAGACAAGAGAGGAGAAACAGAGATGAGAGAATAAGAGAAAAGAGACAAAGTGAGGAGAAAAGGAGAGACAAATGAGAGACAGAGAGAGAGAGAGAGAGAGAAAGAGAGAGAGAGAGAGAACATAAAAATGGGAAAAGAGAGAGAGGGGACAAGTGAAGAGAAAAAAGAGATGAGAAGAAAGGAGATCAGAGAAAAAAAAGTAGAGAATAAAAAAAAAATAGGAGAAGAGAATAAAAAATAAAGAGGAAAAAGAGAAAAAGAGAAAAGAAGAAGAACTATTTGCTGCAGAAATGAAATGAACTGCTTTGACCGACAACCAAAGTACTTTTCTTTTGTGAGGTATAAAAGATATTAGTTTTGCAGACAAGGGGAAAAAATCACTTTCTCTCTTGTGACATGAAACATGAGAAACAAACAAATTCTCTGCTCACTTGTTTCAAATGACCAAGTAAAAGAGTTTTGTTTTATTTATTTTTTTCCACTTTTTGTTTGTTTTTCTTAAATCTCTCAATCCTAAAAAAAAAGTAGGACGATCTCGGCTTTTTAGAAGTTACCAGTTTTTTTTTTTTTGTTTTTTTTTAATTTTGTGGGTAGAAATTTGGAATTTGGAAATTTTGCCCGGACAGCGGCACTCAGCCTACTCTTCCACTGATTTTGAACTGCCAAATGTCTTTTAAAGTGCGTAACGTACACACGGGACTTCCCAAATACATTCGCCCTTATTCGAGAAGGCTAGACGTCGGGCTTCCCTAACGACAGGAAGCCAGGGGGTTGAGTCACTCAAAAAAATGCAGGTCAGTTGATCTGTGTGTCCTTCCATCCCCCGATGCAGGACCCGCGAGTCGTGCAGAACACGCAGCCTCACCCGTGCGAGTTGTTATTTTGCTTTCCCTTCAATGCTTGTGCCTAGGATACCGCTTGTACTTGATAAAGGGAGGTAACTCAGCTAGCTGAAGAAACGGTTCATTTCTCACACAAACTGATGTGGTCTAAGGTACGTATCAGATTCATTTACACATACATGCACACAGGCTTAAACATGAGGTCTACAAGGCGGACAGTTGCCATTTCCAGCAAATTTTGTATCTATCACAACAATGTACCCTTCTTTCTTATAATTATACGCGCCCATTAAGTCAGGTGTACAACACCAATACATTTCATATCATTATTGGCGTATAACTCTTTGAGCGTCTAGCTCTAAGAGAACAGTTATCATTTCTATGGCTTACGGATTGACATCCTCTGATATGTAGTCGACATCAACGATTGCGCTGTATCTGCACTGAACATGTTGTTGTTCTTGTTTTAAGGAAAAGGTATGCGTCTTGGCACACAATCTGTACAGACGCGGCGAGAATTCTGCGATAAAATACAGACAGTTCAGTTTATAGCCCTTCGTTATTTACTGTAATTGTCTTTCCAAAAATTGTGTTCTCTTTATCCGTCCTTATTCTTTTCGTTTGAACTGCACTGTGAAGAGAACACAGACAAAGCAAGAAAAGCCAGGACATAGGGGAATTGAAGGACGGGAAGAGAGAGAGAGAGAGAGAGAGAAGATCTGTCTGTTACCACTCTGCATGCCAAGCGCAATACTAAACGTTTTTGAAAGTCGTTAAAGTTCACCAACTGAAGAAAATATCTGTTTCAGGGACCTCCAATTTGTATCTTTTGAGGTAAACTAGATAACCTGAAGTTTACAGATACTATGAACAGCCGTTCGAAGATGTGTCCTATTGTCTTTGCAGAGAGAGTGCTAATGCCCATTCAGCGTTCAATCCATTAATATCATATGGCCAGTAAGGCTGGGTTGGGAGATCTATCAATATTTAGTTATGTAATGAATGAACCCAATGGCACGTCCGCCGTCTGTATGGGTTTTCCGGACTATAAGAAAAAAAAAACAGTACTCCCATTTAAAAAATGAAACAAACAGCCATACAATTTCAGTGCTTCAACGGACTTGGCTTTCTGAGGACTAAAAGTTCCACTGACCCCAACTAACGTACTTCCATGACTGCCCAAACCTGCTCAAACATGGTGAACTCCTGCGTTCCTCTAGGTCTCCTCTAGGGAGAAAACTGCCGTGGTTTGTCCATGCATTCTCTTCAAAACATAAAAAAAAAAAAGCCTGTGTGGCAAAAATAACACATTTTTTTTTTAAATGATGATCAGGGGAAACCAGAAGGGGATTTTGAGGAATAAACTTAGACCTTAAAGTATTAGGTACCTAAAGCTGCGGAAGTGCATATTTTATCTACAATGGTGTAAATTCGAGTCCAAGACAAGTCATTTTGGCTTAAAAGCATGACATGAAGTTGTATTACATTACTTATTTTTGAAAAGTAATGATCGTCAGACAGATTATTGCTTTTTGCCGGGTTGTTATTGTTGTTGTTGTTGTTGTTGTTGTGTTGGAGTTTAATGACACATCTGCACGACTACGGGTACAATGTGTCAAACACGGTAAAATACGTTTACACGTCAGGAAGAAGAGAGGAAAGAGGGCGGCACAGGAGCAAGGATAGACAGAAGAGATGTCACCCATGGAACGTCGAAGATGGCACTCCATGGAACACACCCGACCCATGGCTGGCTTACACCGCCTACAGGTGGGAGCAGAGAACCTACATATAAACCCCGGCCCCCCGCGTGGGGACGGGGGGGGGGGAGAATTTTGTGGCGGGAACAAGAGGTACAAGATAAGCGCTATAAAGCGGGGGAGGGGGGAGTCCATTACTCATGATGCATGCCTTACTGCCTGAGCTCTCGATACGGACGCCACAACTCTGGCAAATGGGGAGACAACTTGCATAAACATCCCACATCTAACTGATAACTTTTGTCTGATTCGGAGGATCATTGTGATTAGAAATTCCATCTCTCGTTCTTCTGCAGCAGGTGGAACTGATGATGCAGGTGGGTTTTATAAAATCCATGTCAGACATCGCACTGTACGAAATGTATTTGCTCCATGGGAGCATATTATAACGACGCCCCTGAGCAGGAGTAGTGTTTGTGCCAACTTCTGAATCATGAACTATATCTCGCAATATTTCGAGCCAATCTTTTAAAGCCCGTGTATTAACCATACAAATACAGTTTTTGGATGCGCCTAAGTGTGGGAAATAGATACACTTCACATATAAGGGTTTCAAGTGGTGGGAGAAGATACAAAATGAATATATTTATTAAAGTGCGAATCGTTCTACAGACGATACAGAGGACGAGTAATCGAGAAAGGTGGAATGTTATAGGAATTAGAGGTGTTTTAGCAAAGACATAAATAAATAAAATAAAAATAAATAAGTAAATAAATAAATAAATAAATAAATGGTGTTCATGCCCATTCCGACAGATCCTAGGAATGCCGTTATTACACGAATGCTAAGTCTATGACCAGCTTGCTTCTGTGAAAACATTTCTCTAATGAAGAGTATCATAGTCTGGGTGAGTGATCTGTCATTCTCTTGTCTTGATATTATATGAAGAGCGATTTTCCGAACTCGGCCGCCGTCGGTTTCTGAGCTTTTAGAGTGAATCAGTCTAACTGGCTAAATGAGTAGCTCAATCATATTGATTTTGACAATGTGCATGAGTATAATGTGGTTTTCAAGAAACAAAACAATTTAGGAAGTGGCAAATGTTGGCATAATTAGTCATTAAATGAAAAGTTTTCCTCAATTTCTAAGAAATGAAAAAAAAAATGACTTACTGAGTTTTGGAATACCACGTGAAAACCAATGAACTAATCTAGGCAACTAAATGTTAGACATTTGATCTAAGGTATTGCTTAGCAAAGCAGTTATCTGCAAAGGCAAACACTGGCACTGTGTGTGTCAGATTGTGACTGGCATGCTCATGTTTGTAAATCAATGATAAAAGATGATGATGAATACTGAGAAAACCTTGATGACCCCCCCCCCCTCCTCTTCCCCCACCCCCACCCCCCTCGCAATTTTACTCTTACTATAGACATTAAAAACTAACCAGCTCTCAGGGAACGATAGCACGGCTGGACATGAAGAAGGATACAAACAAACAAACAAACAGACACACACACACACACACACAGATAGCCAACTACCTGCACAGATCTTACACCAATAAATCAGGAAAATTTGCTTCCGCCAGGAGTTAGAAATAACAAGACAAGCGGAAACAAAATTTCAATCACACCAGGTGATAACAAATCTTCTAAATTTTGCCTGTTCAATAAATTCACTCCCCTCTACGATGTGCTTATACGTAGAATATATGAGCACGGATAAACACCATAAATGTGGGATAAACACCATAATCCAATCTTGCCTGTTATATAAAAAGCTGCCTAAAGGACGAGGGAAACGCGTACACAAATATGAAGGTTACCTTGCATGCAACTCTACAGCGTAGAAATTCCAAATACTTCAGGTAAGTAGCGGTGCTCCTGGAAGTTTCAACTCAAAACAAATTACCCACATTAGCGTTTCTTTAGAAGATGTTTCTTCTCTTTGGAATGGAACTACAAAAGGTCAAATCATCGAACAAAATGTTTTAGAAAGGAAGGCGTAGGTCAGACTCACCCTTAAAGAGGATTCCTGCTCACACAAGCCTTGCCGTGGTAATCCAGGCGCGTACATCCACAGGTTCACTACTACAGCTCAGGTCGAACGCCAGGCTAGAAAAGAAGAGGACACGGCGGGAAGATTTGCCGGGAGAGAGACCGACCGAGCGAGCCAACGACCCAACATGGCTGAGATCCGACTCACCTACAACCGGCAGGTGAAAGACAAGGATGGAGAGAGAGAGAGAGTGAGAGAGAGAGAGAGAGAGAGAGTGAGAGACGGGGAACGAAAGGGGGAGAAGAAGAGGGAGAAAAGAAAAGCAGGAGGGTGAGCTCAACATCTTTCGCGGAGGATGTAATAATCCACATGAACGGTATGAGCTGTATCGCGAGCGGGCGATTCCCGTCAACAGGATTCGCGCCCGAACCGGCGCTTTTGATAGTAAAGAACCTGATAAACGCCGTATCGCTATAGCTCTAGGGCAATAACATTAAGTCAAACTTATAGCAAACTGTAACTGATATCTCATGCCATTTCTGTACGTGAGAGCTGCCAGGTAATGTCATCAGAAATGAAGTGCGTTAATAGAATTCTATACTAATTCAACAGTTTCATAATGACAAACTCACCAAATGACTTGTACCATATCTACTTGTGTTCTACCAATCTCCAAAATGTTTGAACCCAACTTATGCCATTATGACAGGGGACAATGTCGATATTGACATTTTTCTACGGGCGCCACTGGCCTGCCCATGTAGCATATTACGGGCTATTAGCCTAGTCAGCACATGAGAGGGGTTTGTGTCCGCGCAAATGAAGGCGAGCACCACATGCCAGGCGATCAAAGGCGGGATAAAGTGCAGGGCAAATGATCCCAATTGCACGTGTCACAGTGACAACAAGATGGAGGACTGAAATAGATTCAGCCGTCTATCGATCTGTGCGTGCACTGCATGCTCTTGTTAGGTCCTCACGCTGGTCACAGTGTCACGATATCAGTGGAAGGGCACTACCTTGTGATGCACAAATATCACTTGGCATTTCATGTCCCCTGTTGTTGTTATTGTTATTGTTGTTCTTGGTGTCGTTGTTGGTGGTATTATCGTTGCTGCTGCTGTTGTAGTTCCTAGTGGTGATATCAGTGACAAACAATTCTGGGATTTACAAATGTACCATTTGGCATTTCAAGCTTCTTGCTGTTGTTATTATTGTTGTCGTCGTCGTCGCTGATGGTGGTGGTGGTGTTGGTGTTGATATTGTTGTTGTTGTTATTTGTGTTGTTGTTGTTGTTGTTGCTGCTGCTGCTGTTGTTTTGCCAGTGCAGTTTGTAAAATTCCCTAAATGTCAAAAACGCACAAACCAAAAACAAAAACAAAAATACAATAATGTGTATAGAGCACGTCGTCCTCTCTACAGCTGATCTGACGTCGATAAGAATCTTTGAATATCCTAATATATTCTGTCACAACAGCGGGTGAAATCACAACATCAATACTGTTCACAAGGCACAGTAACCCATCTCTACAGCTAAAGCCACTAGGGGCAGCAAACAGTTCTAACCACCCAGATATGACTACGGGACTAGGCATCCCCCGTATTAACAGGCCAGGCAACCGGATTCATTCAAGGCTGGTTATAAATCGTGGCTCTAGAAATGACTTGTTCTAAATGCAACAATTTTAAGATGTAGTTGGGACAATTTCATTCTAAAACGACGAAATTTCGGTGAGCGAAATTTTAAATCAGTTGACTCCTTACCATGACTTACCATACACGGTGCTTCAAATGTGGCGACCTTTACTTAATGTGGCTATTTTTGTAAATGTTTAATACGTTTCGCATAATAACAGAATTTGATGAATGTTTTGATGTCACTGATTTTTGTTCCAATTAATTACTATCTCATGTTTGACATGTTAATTAATTTAAATAAAAGTCCTCAAAGGCGACAATTTGGCTTCTTGTTACGGGTTCTGGCACGAAGACATTTTGAATCCGGTCGATGTGAATAGTCAGTCTTGACTGATACCCGGTTTTTGGCCTGTTATAAAGACGCCTGACTACGAGAGAATCACATACACGAGTCACATAACACAATAATGTTATGTTATTTTTTGACCACGGTTGTGGACAGCTGAGATAACCACAACTACAGGAGGCTGAAAAGCTTATAAAAACCATAACATAGAAATGAAAAGATGTAACTGACTTTGATGTTGTTGTTGTTGTTTCTAATGTTCCTGTCCTGGTATCTCCCTGTTGTTTACTGTTTTTGTTGTTTGTTTTTTTTTTACAAAGAGCTACAGAGACTGCTTGAAAGACAGTCTGAAACACTGTGGTATATCTGCGAAGAGAGCTAGAAACCAGGGCAGAATATTTTGTTTTTCTTAAGCTTTTCAATCCTAAGAAAGTAGGATTATCTCGGCTTTTAGAAGTTGCCATTGTTTGCTGAGAAATTTTTGTGGGTAGAATTTTGGAATGTCGAAATTTTGCCCGGATAGCGGCACTCAGCCTACTTTTCCATCGATTTTGAACTGCCAAGGGATCTTTAACGTACGCACGGGACCTCTGAAATATATTGGCCCCTATCCGAGAAGGCTAGACGTCGGACTTCCCTACCCACAGGAAGCCAGGGTCCGTTGGGTCACTGAAAAAATGCAGGATCTTGATCTTCGTGTCCTGTCATCCCCCGATGTAGAACCGGTGAGTCGATCCCGGTCTGTTTTCTCCATGAACAGACGCCATACCCATTGAGCCACTGCAACCCCCGTGCCCAGCGCAGGGACAAGGAGCGTATACTATTTATACCGGAGTGCGGACTCATGACGTTGCCTTAAAAAAACACTCTATGTCTCGTGTGCCAACACTGGACATGGCCATAGTGGCGTTGCTATTTTGTTATGCTTGGCGTCCTTGACTACGCACGGAGTTGGTCACCATTCTGATCGAGTAAATCTTTTCTTGTAAACAAACGGATTCCGTTTTTTTTTTTTAAATCGAGAGCTACAGCAAGGACTGAATACAACAGACTTGCAATCATGAGATAATGACAGTGTGAATTAGGTATTTTAAGAAAAATCACATGACCTAGGGAACATCGTGGCTTTGTTTACTTGCTCTGAGCATGGCAGACAAATCTGGACGAATGATGAGCTCTCAGACCTGTCACATCATA
>JBCAUA010038972.1:0-12021 GCA_038406235.1 Peronia verruculata | reverse complement strand
ATGAGAAACAGCTATTTCGCTCTTCCCTCCCCCACCCCCTACCTTTCCCATTTCCCAGACATCGACACAATGTCCCATCGCCCCCCCCCCCTCCAGACTCAACCTTTCCGCCTCATTCTCCCACCTCCCTCCAAAAACAAACAAGAACCACAACAAAAACAACAACAACAACAATAACAACAACACAACAAACCAAAACAACTCTGAATTGACGGACACACAAAGCTTTGATACATGATTTCACTACGGCTAAACTACTCTTCAGAAACGATTAGTGCCGGATCATGTTTTTAAGATGACTAAATATATTTAATCTTCCCCAAATTTGTGTGCTGTTTTTTCCTCTCCCGTCAGACTTGCTCTTCATTTTATGTAGTCTTTAAATATGAAAGGAAGAACTAGTTTTGGTGGAAACTTATTAAGATTGTTGCCTTTGAATTTCTATATGAAATTGAAATAAGCATGTCATTTATAGTAAAAATTATATTTGCATTTGATTTTGACGGTTCCAATAATACCAGACTGAATAGTCAGCCTCACATATTTTCATTTCACCAAATCTGGCCCTCTTCGAAAAAAATTTGGACATCCCTATCCTAAGCCTATCTATCGACTCCAAAGAACAAAAGAACGGAAGAAAAAAAAAATCCAGTTTCTAATATTGACGGGCATACCAAGTTGTGCCTCGCTGTTATACTGAAACGACTTGACTCGCTATGCAAAATGCCCAGCAATGCAAGACTTAACCAGACTCGTTCACCCCGAGGGAATCCATCCCACCCTCTCTTCCTTATCCCAGCCTGATCCCTCCACACCATCATCCTCGCCCTACCTACGAAATCAAATTTTATTGTTTCTATTACTAAACCAAGGCCGTCGTAGCTTGGTCGTAACAAAATAGCTTAGTGGTGATAAATAATGCTAAACTGTAGAAACAAAGAGTCTCTTGGTTTCTTTTTTCTTTGTTGTTGTTGTCGTCGTTGTTTTCAAGTGGGCGGTTGGACTCGGTCACTACAATGACATGTACACGACGGTGCCATCCTGACGTAGTTACAGCAAAGAGCTTAAATCTTTTTAACCATCTTTTTTCTCTGCCCTGATTTTTTCTCCTCTTTTTTGGCTACTTCTTTCTTTCTTTCTTTCTTGCTCCCCTTGGCCTTCTATCCTACGATACTGGACATAACAAAGTGGGAGCTTCCTTCTTCTATATCCATCTCTGTCTCCTGCCCTCATTTTTTTTTTTCTTTTTTTCTGGGGGTGGGGAAGTATTCTTATTTCCTTGTCTCGTTATTCCTCCCCCCCCCCCTCCTCCTTGTGATACATTTGGTACGAGCACTAGAGGTCACAAAGAGTGACTTTACCTCTTCTATAACCATCTCTGTCTCCTGTCCTCATTCTTTTTCCCTTTTTTTTGGTTGTTCGTATTTCCTTGTCTGGTTATCTCCCTGCCCCCCCCCCCCTACCTCCGGGCGCTCTCCTATTCCCTCCGCCCCCTCAGCCTCTGTTGACCAAGACCGGCCGACATCACGAGATTGCTGAACTGCGCACTTTTGGCCGATGATGCCTGCTGCCCTATGTATGACGTAGGAGTGGACGACCTGACCTTCTCCAATTTCCTCCTAATCTTCCCCCCCCTCCCCTCTTTTACCCTTTCTTCCTCATTTTCGCCCCACCCACTTACCCCCTCATCTCATCTCATCCATCCATCCAGACTCTTTGGTCCCTTGGGTCCTCTTGTGTTTTAGCGCTAGCTAGATGTCCCTCCACCTTGAACTCACGGCACCGCTGGGACCTGTTGCGACTACATTATACATTCAGCCCTTTATAGAGTCGGCACCAAAAATTGCTAGCGTCGGGCTCTCGTTTCTTTGTTGTTCCTGATTCTTTCCCTTCTCCCTTTGTCATCTATTGGTGATGTATGTATATGTGTGTGTTGTAGTGTGTGTGTATGTTTCCAGACAAACTGGTCTGTAGCTGTAAAAAAAAAAATAATAAAAAAATGGAAGGGCAGGCGGGCAGATAGACAGACAGACAGACAGACAGACAGACAGACAGACAGACAGACAGACAGACAGACAGACAGATAGATAGATAGATAGATAGATAGATAGATAGATAGATAGATAGATAGATAGATAGATAAGTCAACAGCCTGACAGACATGTAGGCTTTGGTTCGGGACCATCAATGTCCTGCACATGTTTTTTTTTTTAAACACTGGCCGCAATTTACTGTATAAGAGCGAGAAAGAGAGAGGAAGAGACAAAGAGAGGGAAAGAAAGAGAGAGAAAGAGAGAGAGAGAAAGAGCGTGAGGAAAATAACTTTTGCTCCTTTCTCGGTTCTAAATCTTCGACGTCCGGAGTACAACCAAACCCAGCCAAAACAATTTCCTAGGTTTTGTTTTCTGTTTGTTTTTTGTTTGTTTGTTTGTTGTTGTTGTTTTCTTCTATTTTTGTCTTTTGTCCGTCGTTTTTGATAACATAACTGTTAAGTATGAATGGCTAGGAGCGTTACGTCCTATGTAAGTCTTTCAACTTCCTGCTAGCGGTCATATCGACTGGCCACAAAGAACGACACTGATAAAATCGTTTAACCGCGTTTGCGGATGTGCTTTCTGGTTTTTTTTGTTAATCTCCTTTTCTCTCCGGGTTTCCAACATGTCTGTGAGTGAAAATCCAGCACACAGGCATGTCTTCAGGTACAGTTTTATAGATTCAGGACAGATAGCAAAGCTTTGAAAAATATGAGATCAATACTATTAGCAACTATTTGAAGTCATTTTTCTATTTTTCCAATCGTCAATCCATTCAACAAGTTATTCACCCACCCACCCATCCGTCCGTCCACTTATCCACTCAACCAGCCATTCATTCACACGTCAATTCATCCATTCATCAATCCATCCATCCATCCATCTGTCCGTCTGTTCGTTCATCCATCAATCCATCCATCCACCAACCCATTCATCTACCCGCCTATCTATCCGCCTATCTAATCTCTGTCTCTCTCGTTACGTTCTATATACGTCTTTCAACCTCCTGATGGAGGACATAAACTCTCTCTCTCTCTGTCTCCGTCTCTCTCTCTCTCTCTCTCTCGCTCGTGTGTGTGTGCGTGCGTGCACTGCAGGTGTCAGAACTCACACGCCACTGACGTAAGAAGACATAAAATGATGGAGTAGACCATGCCATACTATTTGCTGTAATACCAGAGGTAAATATGAACTGATGGACTCTGTTGGAGTTTTAATTACCAAGATTGTTTATATAGCTTATCATCACTGTGTGGAGCTGTAATTAACGCTGGGGAATATGGACGCCTCTGAAGGTCTTCACTCTGAAATAATACTATGAGTTACCACCTAAAGCCTGCTTTTAGCTCTTATCAAGCCTTCTATTATGGGAGGTAATTACACTGGCTATTTAATTGAAGGCCCAATATTCCCAATCTTCAGTGCTAAATAAAATATGCCGGAACCTGGATGTCGTTAGATGTTGTCCACATCTGTAGCTTATAGTTTCTTGGAGCATAATAAAATTATGTTATAGTTGCCATAAGGCATATTATTATTATCTTTTGAAATTGAAAATAATAATTTGAAAAATAGCGGTCTGTTTTGAAGTCACTACTGATATGGTTCACTCATACGCAATGACTTTCCTCAGAAATTGTTACATAAGCCGTTACTGTGGGGTTATCTCTGAGAAATGATTATAATAATGGCCACTGATATGTTAGCAATGTCTTACATCAACTTTATTTATGGTTGTTGTCGCTCCTTTGTCGTCGTTGTCGTTGTTGTCGTATTGTTCCCGTTGCTGCGGTTGCTATTGTTGTTGTTGTTGTTGTTTTGTTGTTGTTGCTGTTGTTGCTGCTGCTGCTGCTACTGCTGCTGCTGCTATTATTATCAATAAATTGTCCTTGTCCTAAATCCGAATAATGAGGCAAAACTGGGGGGGAAACAACAATATGCAACAGGCTCTGTAGTAAAGCAAGACAGCAAATCGACGACGCACACCTTCAATGATATGTGACCACAATTATTTTGAGGCCATTGGATCACAGCTTAGGGCTTTTCATGACCGAAAGGAAACTTCTAATCAGAACCTCGCTCTGGGTATGATTTTCCCACAACTGGAACTTACCTTTAGTTAGTTTTTGTTTTGTTTTGTTTGTGAATGCTCTCTGCATATATATAGGCGCGCTTGAAGTTAAATTAACAAGTTTAAAGTAATGAAAACGCCACGACATTCGCTGGGTGATCGCAACTCATACAGCTTTCAATCACAAGTTCATATTCGACTAAGCAAAACCTGGAAATTCCAGGCCGAGTGTTTATATCCCCTACTGAAAATAGAACATTCACTTACGTGTATTACCGATCTCCACCACGAGATCCGACTATAATCTCCACCAGTCCCCTACATTTCTTTCCATGTCAATGACAATGAACAGTTTGGAGTGTTTGTACCCCCTACTAAAAATAGACGGGGATTTCCAGCAGTTCGTTTCGTCGGAACAAACTAACTTATTGTACGTTGCTTATTCAAAACGATGTCCAAATGGTGCAAACTTCATAATGATCATGATGACCTCCCAGCTGTCATTTGGACAAGTGCAATATTTTCATGGCCTTGCATTTCGAAAACGGTCTGTACCACATTTGCTGGTTTGTTTGTTTGTTTGCTTGTTTGTTTTGTTGTTGTTTTAATAATATATTACACAACACGTACTTTGTCTTGGTTAAAACTTCAGATATGAATGCTGATATAGATTTTGCTTCTAACAACAAGCTCTAGTTTAGTTTCTACTGTCTACGACACAGTGAAATACCACAGATGTTCATTAACATTGGCTACTAAAATTATGACAATAATCAAAGACAGGCTCAAAACAATTAAGACTGAAATTATGATAATGGTCAACGAAATACCCCAGTTGATTTTGACAAAGATCATGGCAATAATTAAGAAATATAATGCTTCACTGAGGTCTGACTGAAATTATGATAATGAAATACTCCAACTGCAGCAAATACGGATTATTGCTGAAGACAGGCTTTTCTAACTGAACAAGTTTCAGACCATTATTAATTTTCATTTTCCGTCTGATTTATCTGGCGTTCTGGGCACTCCATCCTAACAGCTGTGGTGAAAGATTACTCTAGAACGTTTTTCAAGGAAAACTACGGTTTTCTGGTAACAAAACTAAGACCTTGCTTTTTTCCCAACAAATCTTGAGTCAATGAAAACTGCCGACATTCTAATCATGACCAAAAACAATCAGTGAGAAATGATTGATTCCCATTAGCGCAGCGTGTGCTCTTCAAAGACATGAATATTGCACATTCATACCGAGTCTCTTTCAAATACAATTAAAGCTGCCAGGTCATGAAGACTTTGTAGACACCGTGGGAGCAAAGCAGGCACTGTGATTGTCATGCACTTCCTAACAGATGTTTACTTCCCGGTCTGCACATTTTGGAGGATATAATTGAAGTAGCTTAATGTCTACAGATTTTGGAGACAATTTACTTGCACTCGTTAGACCAGACCAGTGGTTCTTAGCTCGGATTTGA
Source organism: Peronia verruculata (assembly GCA_038406235.1). Lineage (NCBI taxonomy): Eukaryota > Metazoa > Mollusca > Gastropoda > Systellommatophora > Onchidiidae > Peronia > Peronia verruculata. The sequence continues at coordinate 6,442 of JBCAUA010038972.1, read as the reverse complement.
TCGAACTTCAGGGATAAGATAAGACTCGACAGTCTCAGGGATTAGATAAAGATGTAACCAACACGCCTAGAGAGAGGCAATAAAGGTGTCCATTGAGGATTTTGCTTTCCCAGTAAGAAATCGTTGTACCAGCTCCAGAATGAATTCCAGTTGTTGAATGACGATCACATAACACAATAGTGTTATGTTATTTTTTAACCACGGTTGTGGAGAGCTGAGATAACCACCATTACAGGAGGTTGAAAAGCTTATAAAAACCATAACTAAATCCAATATTTCCCTTTGCCAGACACAAAAATGTAGAACAAGCATCTAATGGGCAAAAAAAGTTACTTCTGAACCTTTTGTTTGAAACATACACAATGAACGTTTTTTTGTTTTTTTTTTAATGGTGTAAAGGGAATGCTTTCTCCTTGTTGTTATAATTTTATCAAATTTTTGGGTCATCAGTCTTTTCAATGAGATAAAGTAAGGAATTCTTTTTCCTCTTTTCGCTGTTCGCTCAACGCATCTTTCGTCTGGCAAAGAGAAGTAACAGGGCTGAGCACAATGATTACTCATTACAAAAGATTCGGTGAGTGCACGTATAAAATTTGCGTTGATCAATAGGCTACCTCCAACATGGTTAAAAACTACTGAACTAGAATAACAAAACTTTCTGCAAGAAAAAGTGGATGATATTTTGTAGATGGTTCACAGGGAATCTGGACTGAATACTTGACCTCGTCTGATACATAATCTTTAATACTATTGGCACAGATGGGATCCCAGACAAAACTCCGGGTGGAAACTGGAGTTATATTTGTTTTGCATGTCAAAAGGGGACGAAGAAGGGCATGCTATGTGGAAAGGCGTCTGTGGTGGGGTGGGTGGGGTGTAGGGAGAGGAAAAAAAAAAGGGGGGTGGGGGTCTCTTATTATTATCTTTTTTTTTTTTTTCTGCGTTAACATCTGAAGATCAAATATTTACGGCAGATAAAGAGATCTGATAATAGAGCTCAGAGCATTCATGCATTCGTCAGCAGTGTTGAGGGTAAAGAAATGATGTGAGCTATCGATCGACAGAATTATCTCAGGCTGTTGATAAAGAGCTCGTTCTGAGCTTAGCATGGATAATGAAGCGCTTAATGTAAATGAAGCGAGATTATGTCTCTTAAATAAAACATCTTAATATGTGAAAAGAAGATGACAGGGTTAATTCTGGAAGATATCAATAGAACATTTTTGTTGGTTTCGATTTGTGCTCCATAAAACCATGAGAAAATGGGACAAGAACAGTAATATACCAGAGAAATAGCAAATAAAGGCCGAAGGGCTCATTGCTCTGTAGATAGAGTAGGGAAAAGTAGAGTAGGAGATAGGGACGATAGGGATTTGTACATACCAAATAAAATAGTAAGGGACCCACGAGTGACCACGAGCAATAGGACAGGAATAGCAGCAGGAATAAAGGCCTAAACGTGGATCAATAAAAGTCCAAACAATATGGCAAATAGAAATAGTAATAGGGGCCATATTATTGAAGTAGAATAGAAAACCAATAAAAAACGAATAAACACACACCTTCAATTAAAACTAAAAATATAATGAGTAACTGGATAGGTAGTTTGCTGGCTTTTTTTTTTTTTTTTTCTCAAACGTGGAGACAACTTTTCTTCTAAGACATTTTTTCTTTTCAAAAGCGAAGACAGGATTTTTTTACAACAAAGAACCGTCGAGAAAACCTGCAAGAAAGACGTATACGTAACGGGAACAGTAAACCAGTCTGCTTACCAAATGCGGTGACTTTGCTTTTAGCCAATGGGGAGCATTGCGGCAAAGGAGGAAGCCAGCGATATCACTCCCATTAGCTGAACGAAAGACAGTACATGAAGGCTATTGTAGGCAGGTTTCGTCCTTCAGAGTATGGTTCAGAGCGAGACCGGTCGATTCTCAAGCAAATGTTCCCAGGATGGCTGAGGGTTGAGTGGCCATTCATTAAATTTGGGCACTGCGCTTTGAGGACCTCGAGATTCAGAGTAGATGAGCCCTGTCTTAAATTATTGCAAATGCAGGCTGGGGGCTGAATTAGTACATTGATATAAGGGTACGTTTTCTTCAGTATCTTTTTTTCGGCCCGAGACCAGTAGAATGTAATTTTTTTTGCTTGCAGTGGGCACATAAAAAAAAAAAGACTGATAATTGTAGAAAAGATCGGTGTTTTGAACACAAGCTAAAACATTACTATTTTCGACTTCACACCCGACCTAAGTTCACGAGTGCGTAAGCAAACAAAGAAGTCCTGGAATCAGGGCAGATGGCCATTTATTACACGAAAGTCTAGTTATCGTACTTTGACAGAAGCCTTTTTCCCTGAAAATTGCAGTATCGAGAAAACTGAGATTTAGTTTTGGGATCTCTCATGGAGGTTTCTAGTAATTTTCAATCTCTTAAGCTTGCTGTTAATAAAGTCTGCCCATCCATCAGTCGGTCTATCCATCCATTGATGGCAGGATGGATGGGTGGATGGATGGATGGATGGATGGCAGGATGGATGGATGGATGGATGGATGGATAAGTAAGGAATAGGTTTGGATTGAATGAATGGACAAACGGATATATGGCTCAAAGAATAACTCGAAACATAGCCCAGAAAGCTAGACTATTCATCATCCAATTAATATTTATAGCAGCGTGATATGTCGTAAATCTAGCAGCTGCCTAATGGTTTTAAGGTTGTCAACACCAACGGTAAAGTTATATAATTATTATATAAAACAATTATCGAAATGGACCGCCATTTCTTGCCACGCCAATCACTCAATACTATTTATGGACCGATAGAACACCTAAGTCTTATAACGTTCAGCTTAGTCATATTGTAATGAAACTTCTATTCCCAGACCTACACGTTTTTCCCTGCAACAAACGAGGTCGAGTAAATCACGGAGGTAAGGATTTGGCACGTTAATCTCTGTTTCCGTCCATATACCAAACGTGTACTCAGTCAATTCAGCGTGAACCTGCAAAGTTCAAGGCATTTAGCACAAAGGTTGATAACCTTAACGAAAAAAGACTCTGGGCTTGGTTGGTTATGGTGAAATTTAGACCCAGATAAGAAAATCGATACATGGCTGCTCGTACTGAATTAGTTCAGAATGAGCGTGCTAAATTGTAGGGTAGTATCGTTAGAGGTTGATAACTTTGAAAAACACCATGTGAGCACGACTCGTCATAATGAAATGCTAGATTCCGCTAAGACAGTTGGCAGTCTTTGTTCTCCATACGACATAATTTGTACTTTGTCAGCTCAGAGCGAACTTGGAAAATACCGAGGCATTTAGAACAAAGATTGATTCCTCTAGTGAGCATGACTGGTTATAACGAAACCTGGACCTGGCGAGGAAAATTGGCAGGTGTCTGTCTCATGAGCGACTTCCTTATGAGGTATTTTGAGGTTGATCAAGTGACCGAGAAAAGGTAGTTAACACATGGGTTTGTTTATATGATGTGAGTATCTCTGAATGCTCACCACAGGGGGACGCAGTGGCTCTGTGGTATGGCGTCTGCTCATGGACAAAATAGGCCTGGATCGACTCGCGGGTTCTGCATCCGGGGATGACAGGACACGAAGATCGAAAACCCGCATTTTTTCAGCGACTGAACGGTCCCTTGGCTTCCTGTGGGTAGGGAAGCCCGACGTCTAGCCTTCTCTGATAAGAGCGAATATATTTCGGAGGTCCCGTGTGTACGTTACACACGTTAAAGAACTTTTGGCAGTTGAAAATCGATGGAAGAGTAGGCCTGAGTGAGACTGTCCGGGCAAAATTTCCAAATTCCAGATATCTACCCACATAAATTCTCAGCAAAAATTGACAACTTCTAAAAGCCGAGATAATCCTATCTCTTAGGATTGAAAGACTTAAGAAAAACAACATCTGGGCGTGCAGTGTTTTAGTGGCAAACATTGAAAAACACTGCTGAGCTCATATAGACAATGCCCACCATGTTCAGGCTGGAAAGGAAGTCCAGAACAGTTTAAGAAATTTAAATATAATACAAATATGAAACATAATACCAATCATAACGCAAAATCTTTACACTAGCATAGGTTTCTATTATAATACCGGTATGTCATCTCTATCATAATACCCACATGACGTTTCTATCGAAACATTAGTATGGTGTTTCTATAATAATATTAGTTTCATGCCTCTATCATAATATATCTATCAAAACACTGGTTTGATGTTCTTATCACAATGCTGGTATGATATCCCTATCACAATACAAGTACCAAAATGTACCAAATGACTTTGTTGCCCTGAAGAAGATAAGAGTCAATTTGACGTGAAAATTTGGCAATCACTCTTAACATCAAGATCTTATTTGCTTTTTTTAATTGTTTAGTTAGTTGGTCGGTTGGACAGTCCTTTTCTGTTTTATAAAATAATAAAATGTACCAATGTGATGTTGTTCGTCCCTTTGTGTAAGTTTCAGCCGACTGACAGCGGCTATCCGGGCAGTATAATGTCTCTATCATAATTCTAGTATGATCACTGATGTCTCTATAATAGTGCAACCAGTACGATTTCTCTAACATTATAATAACATGACGGTATGAATACGGTGTCTCTATCATAATACTCATATGGTGTCTCTATCCAAAAAAAAAAAGTTTAATTTTTGTTCAAACAATTTTTTTCTGATGTTTGTATTGATATCTTTGCATGGTCGCATATGATCCGGTGTGCAAAGATGAAATATCCTGCGCTTTAAAAATCCTCATTTTGTACTGCTCGGTCACTTATGCTCAATCTGACAACTCTCAAGTACTGTAGGGAACCTGTGTCATACGATGCTAGGGCATTAACTTATCACTTAACGCCAGGTAAATTTGTACGGTCCCAAGGCAAACAGATTCATGGCGAGTTGAGGAGGGCGGTACAGGACATGGATTGTGATGTGACATTAGAGTATAATGATAAACTTGACTGTCGTGACTACGTTTAACCCTTTAACTGACAGATTTTTAAGGGTATATATTATGTAACTTTTCAATAATATGTTAAAGAATCTTTGGAAGCCGCCCGTCCATTCATCTAACTACATAACTACACATCCACCCATCCATGTATTATTTATCTCGGGTTTAATCTTTCCCATTCCCGCGGTAGTAGTCGACCCCGCGACACTTTCAGGGATCTCGCAAATTTTGGAACTAGAGAGAAAACAGCTCTAAGTAATATCAAGGTCCTCGGTGTTAAAAGTCTAAGACTGGAAATTATCTATGAGAGGGGCCAAATTGGGGATGAAGAGTACGTGGAGTCGCCGCTGTCAGGACAAAATTTTCAAATTCCAAATTTCTACCCCCCTAAAATTCGAGACAATTCTTACTCGGGAATGAAAGGCCACATAAATCTACAAAGAAAGAAAGAAAGAAAGAAAGAAAGAAAGAAAGAAAGAAAGAAGGGGGAGATTGGAGCTTGGGGAAGGGACACCGTGGTTCAGGGGTTAGGCGTCTGCCTCTTGATGACAGTGTGGAACATGATGCTGGTTCGAATCCTACCGAGGAAATGGGAAAACTAGAACGCGTATCTTCTTGGTTAGGAAAGCCTCATCTTTAACCTTCTCGAATAAGGGCAAATCTATGTCGGAGTCCTATGTGTACACTGTGCCATGGCATTTAAAAACTGTACGATGAGTACGGGCAAAATGTCCAAATTCCATATTTCTATCCTCAAGCATTCTTCTTACCTCACTAGGCACGCATTTAAATTCGAGACAACCCTACCTTCTAAGGTTTGAAGGTTACTTATAAAACAATGTTTTGAGGAGATCAAGGGTTTGGGAATGAAAAGGGTTAAAGCTGGACGTTACCGTGGGGCACAGAGTACAGCAAAGAGTGTGCGGACCAAGCTGTGACCTGCCCGAACCATCTGGTGCAGTTTGTACATACCGGGCCATCCCTCACTTTCTGGTCAATACCTGCTGTAATTTACTGGCGAATCGCTGGGGTGGACAACACGGAAATTGATCGGTCTCTGTGTTGGTCTAGCACACTATAATGATATGCCAAGTTTTCAGCCCAGTGATTATTCTACCTATTCGAGTATTTTCCTCATTATGCAATACGTCCACATCCAAATACATGTCTTTCTGGAAAAGAAATTTTAGAAACTTGAATACTTCAAGGGGTCGGAATCTAGGAGACAGATAGACAATAACGTATAGTTACAGCCTTAAGTTTCTGTCTTTTTTTTTTTTTTTCCTCTAAAAGATTTCGTTCTGATGTCATTTCAGATCCTCCTTTAACGTTCGAGCCAAGCGGGCTCGAAAATTTGACTAGCGATCAAAATTCTTCATAATTTTTTTCTCACTTTTTTTTATGTATTTGATTAGTTGTCAGTGGACAGTCATCTTCAATGTAAGAGTAGTGTGTGTGTGTGTGTGTGTGTGTGTGT
>JBCAUA010038961.1:0-12022 GCA_038406235.1 Peronia verruculata | reverse complement strand
GTGGTCAGTTGACAAAGGGCCGAGATAACCACCATATTGGAGGTTGAAAGGCCGAAGGTAAATCAAATCAAATAAAAATAGCATATACATGGTATTTGTCCCAGCAGCAGTACAGACTCTAAGAGCTCTATAATCTATTATTACCACAGCAAATCCAAAGGTGACAATCCTGGATGTTTCTAGCCTGGTGGGAAGCAAATAAGGTACTTGAACCTTTTGTACATGTTAATGATAATATCTTATACAATGACAATTTCTTCCTCTCCAGTTCTTACAAAGAAGTCAATACAAGCTCATGAAGGGCCATTTCACAGACAGACATATTCTTTTTGTCAGCATACCAAGATTATTTCTACAATTTAATGACAAAAGCATGTTACTTATAAAACATAGTAAACAAAATAAAGTCCTATTCTCTTCAAATGAACACTTCATACTTCATCAATCACAACTGTATGAAGACTGTGACAGCTAAACAATTTCTTCATCTTTTTACATTTTGAAATCCTTCATTTTTTTTCTTATCTTTAAGAACAAAATAATTTATTTTCCTATTTAACACTGCTGAAGTATGAGACAGCAGAATTAAATCTCTTACAGGCGGAGACAAAACGAGGTGCTGGTCATCAGATAAACTGAGCATCAACAAACAACTTACTCTGGAAATTTGCCCACCACCCGACAGACATATTCCTTCTGAACTTGTCGCTTGCACACTTGATCCATCAACACTCTAGTTCTCTCCACAGATTTGCCCATGATCAGAACACCCGAGGTAAGCCGATCAAGGCGGTAGATATCTAGGTCATGAAAACATCAATCAAGCATCAATATATAGTAAGCATCACATTTTATGACTTGATAGTATTTTTTTTTTATAACAATGTCCCAATATTAGACTATATGTGTATAATATTATATACATTATAAAATCACACTATATAATTTGCTCATTTTATTTTCATTAAAATGACCTAATGTTACGATTACCAACATTCGTTTGTTTGTTTTGTCATGTTAAGATGATGATCTAATATTATTTAACAAAGCATTTTCTTGCTTTTATTATGAGATAATTCATCCTAGTGACTTGTGATGGGAATGAATACATCGAGCTGACATGATCAATCCAGAAAATCTACAGGTTTTCCTGATGATCAGATGCATTCTTACATTTACAGCTCACAGATCCCATACTGGGTAAAACAGATCAAAAGTAGTTCGAGATTGTGTGTAGTGTGTGAAATAAAAAACAGATGATCACTGCTGTTCTGTGTGTAAAATAAGGACAGACATTATTCACAGTGCTTATAAAATAACACTATCTAGAGCTATATTTTCAGTTGACATAATATCTCGAAAGCTGATGTTTCTGTGGTCTCCTCATGATATGTAAAATTAAGTTCCAGAATTTTATGATCAAATACTGAAAAACTTAAGTGGTTAAAAAAAAAAAAAAAGAACCAATGATTCTTTTGCTCTTTTCAGTTTCAATGCTAAATGGAAGTAGAAGTTAAAATGAAGACTCTTTAATGACGAAGAGAAAGAATTTATCTCAAAATCTAGGACAGTTGGTTTTATGAGAACAAATGCTATTGTAACTACTCCAGTTTTACATTTTACGTGGTTTGGATATTTGCACCTTGAATTTTGACCGTTAATCTCTCCCTCAATTTGTTTTCCTTTTTTTTTTTTTTTGCTGCATTTGGGCTTTCTTAAGCTAAGCTTAAAATTCGTGAATTGTCTCTTCTGCACTTTCTGTTTCAGAGCTTCAGTACTTTTTGAGCTGAAAGTATTTATGGGCTTGAGAGGAACTGCTTTCCTAAACTCACTTCTCAGATTGGTCAAGCCCATTTCCTTGCCTAGAATGAACACCACTGAATTGAAGCGATAGCGTCCACATGGATGACAAGGGATGGATGAGGGCTTATTTATCACCACAACATCATCGTTATCCTCAATGACTTCAATTGGTGCCGCTGTTACTGGATTTTCATGTCTGGGGAGAAGAGAAAGTGGAAACATATTTTTCCCTTTTACACATACTTGAGAAAATTTTTATCATTAAATGTTATGGAAAAGGAATCCCTCTCATCTTTTCTACGATGTCAGAAAACAACCAGTAAGATGACTGAAGTAAGAGGTGCTACAATTCCCGACATATATCTTGATCAACACTAGAAGTGTTACAACATTGATATAGAGTCAAAAAATTCCCTAAATGTATTTTCTGTGTGTGAATTCTATTTTAAAAAAATACATATTAATATACAATAACAAAGTATCTATAATTTTGTATCAAACTGTATCATAGTTTGCTCTGGGAAATGGTGACTCAGGAGACACAACCACCATCTGCTAGGGATTAAAGAGTTAAAACTATTGCAGTTTCTGATTTTTTTTTTAACAATTCAACAAGAAAAAAAGTAATGCTTAATGAGGACAGAATGCCTGGGGATCACTAAGTTACAAGTGAAAATAAATTACACCACCAAACATAATAGTAAGAGTAACATATCAACAGAAAATGGTAACGACATGCAAATAACTCACCTGTGTGTTTTGTGGGAGATATAATCATTCTCTTTCAGCACATAATCCGGAGAAGCTCTTTTGCTATTAACATGGATCATGCCATTCTCAAAAGCTATTCCCTGTGAAAAGTTATATCATAAAGTTATATCACAAAATATGTCAATACAAGATATTTTACAAGCAAATGTACAGTCGAATACACCTGAGTCGAACCCTGATGAGTTGACTTTTAGATAAGTCCATCTTTTTTCATGGAGCAGGTCCCGGTGGTTCTTTACTTTGTTAAAAATCAAACTGATGAATCGATGTTCATTTAGCCATATTCACTAATGAGTCTATCTTTTTCTCCTGTCCCCGTACTTATAAGATAAAAGGAAACAACAACATTTGTTTGATGCAATTAATCTCAACTTGCGCAGCACTCCATCTCAACACATTTATGCTCCCTCCATCATGCGACAGCATGACTAGGTTAACTACAACTGTTACACTGATTCCTCAAACAAGACTAAACCCTCCCCCAGACTTTGTGATCAGAGGCCGACCAGCTATTATCTCCTCCTCTTTTTCGCACTTCACCCACAGTCCCTAGCTGCGGATGCTATGCACTTACACCACAAACCCCTGCCTGCTGTGAAAGTGTGATGCAAATTCATGTAAGAGAGTATCAAACGTAGTCTGAGATTGTCTTTGATGTGAGGAATTCTTCATTGCACCATGGATCACATGTGGGTGTTACACTGAGAAAACCCTGGGAGTTGGCCTATGTTCTTTGCTGGCTGGATTAGAAGATGGCAAGGAGTTGTACAAAAAGATCTCCCTCTCCCCCATTCTTATTTTACAGCTCGCGATTTGACAGACTAGCCTAGACCTAGTAACATTATCTCATTAAGCTATTGCATTCAAGATGAGAATAGTGCCGTACTCCCCCCCCTCCCCCCCCTCATCACATGTTATGTTTATCATCTTGAAAAAGGACTACATGTAGTATGGAGTATAATATATATACATGTGTAGTGTTTCACAATATGAAGTGGTGGAAGGAGTGTTAGAAGTTGATGAAGCTGCATGCCACAATAGTGTCAAATTGAATGTTCAGGAGGCAGGGTTGGAAGGGGTGGACATTGTCAGTTTTCATGATAATGAAACTTAAATGACCGATGACAATGGGCGTTGATAATATGTTAAAATTTAACCAAAAGCTAGGTAGATCTCACTGAAAATGAAAGGAAGAGGTAAAATTTGATGTTTGATGAAAGAATGCAAGTGGAAGTAACCATTATAATGCCTGACAATAGGGCATTCCAAAAAAGCAGTGTCTATTTTTAGTTTGTAGTCTTTAGTGGGGTATGGATGAGACAATCTTATTTTTACTCCCAGGCCGCCATTGACTCGTCCGTGGTCCACTGTAATAATATAAGCCTTTTTGCATCATGTAAGAATATATATTATTATATGACCATAACTTAATCTAGCCTTGAAAGCGACACAGAAAAGTAGTTTTCCCAACACCTCATTCAAAAGAATGCCATCATAAATATCCATGTGATCCAGTGTAAATGTTTATATTTCTTAAATTAAATTAAAAATTTACAAAATGCAAAATTTCAACCCAGCATCATTCAAAATTTATGTAACTCAACAGATTTGGCAATGTCAGCTCACAACAAACTCACCAAATGCTCTTGCTGGTCAAAACCAAACTCTTTCTCAAGAACATTTTGAAGAGTGCGACCCACCCATCGGCCTTTGGCATGCGTAGCAAACACATAATGGTATGGATAGACTTTGCGTAGTCCTATGAAAAAAAAAAAAAAAAGAACAGAAAAAAAAAATCATAATAGTCAATTTATAAAACTGATGGCATTATAAAATATATACAAACTTTAGCACAATAATTTTGCTATATGTAGTACTATCTTGCTAAAATAAAGACATACAGAGGAGATATCTATAGCATTACCATAACATTACTGCAATCTTTTTAAACACATCAAATGCTTCAGATCCGACTTTATATATAGAATAAAAATGAAATATACATACACCGCATCAAAATACCTGTACTTTGCATACTGTATTATGTAATGAAAAAAATTCTGAGATTTGAATTCAATACCGACATAATGAAATGTTGATGCTAATAGAATCAGGAAATCAGTTATTATACACAGTCAAAATAAAAAGAACACAACAGAGCCCGTCTTCCAATTCTATTGACAAACTGACCAATTTTCATTAAAAAAAGTAAACTTTTTTTTTTCTGTCATGTGGAATATCAAAAATTCAGTTTTGAGCTAGATCACTCACATATTTGTTTAACTGTCTGGGGGAAAAAATGTGATAATAGTTCTTACCATTCTCAAAATAGTAGGAAGAATCATCCAAATCATCTATGCTGTAGCCTGCATCATCTTTCTGGACCAGTTGTAATGCTTGGGCTTTCTTTTGCTTTTGAAACTCTTTATGTTTTTGTGCCCTTGCCATCTGACAAACAATGGTAATAAACAATGAAAAATATTTAAATGTAACAGGGTTTAGATTGTAAGAAGTGAAGAAACAAAAACAACTACAGTAACAAACAAATAATTATGTCTAAGAATTCTTTTGTACAGTAGTTTACATGCAAATGAAAAAAAAAGCTATATGGTGTTGAAATGTTTTCAGCTACAAACACTTTTGAGAGCCCATCAAAGTATTTAACTCATGTCTGATTCTACTAAGCATTTCAATTACTGAGTCCTTGGTGTAATGAAAGTCAGACATTGTACATGCTCAGAGAAATCAAATAAAAGCAATCTAATAACTGTCACGATGTTGACTGGGCTGTCTGACACACTTGGCGTAAAATGGAGGTTACTAATGCTAATGATCTTCTTTTGAAGAAATTAAACGATTAATTACCCCTAAAGAGGAATATTTCTTAAAAATTACTGACAGTGACAAATGTGAGAGCTTGGCCTTCAGTCATGGTGAGAAATGAGGGTTAATTTGCATGAACATCCATGAAAATAAACTTTGTTGCATCTTTTCTTTTTTTCAAAACAAAAATATGGTCTTTTTCACTGCAAACAAAGATTTGTAGACATACACGTTTAAGTGCCCTCTTGGACAAAGGCTTTGGCTCTTCACAACCAGGCTGATGAAGAGACTCACTGCAGGCTGGGCCATCATCCGCTTCATTCACACTCCTTTGATTCTCAACTGCATCAACAGTGTCCATATTGCTATTAGATTTTGTCTCAGATATTTCAGTTTTGGGATGCTTCAAAGGTGATAAACAGAAATGCCTCTTGAAAGAATGTTCATTATTACTGTACTGTACAATGGAATGTCCTTTCTCCCAGCTGATGACATGACAAACAGATGGTAGCCAATGGAGGTGAGCTATTCTTCCATAGAGACGGGCATAGGTGAATAGGCGAATACCCATTTAAACATCACATAAGGACAGGAACATTACCTACAAAAATGATGGAATAAATATTAAAGGCAAGTTTGAGAGTTTATATAATAATAATAATTACAGTAATTGGGGGAAAGGGGGGGGGGGAGGGGGGGAGACATGCACATACTTTATTTGTTTTCCACAAAGACCTAAGCATATTAAATCTAGATATCTAGACTATAGAACTGGAGGGTCAGTGCGTCACGGCAGGTGTTCACATAACCTATGTCTGCATCATATCAGACAGTATCAATTTGTACCAAAACTGGTTATTAAATTTAATAGCTAGATCTAGATCTATATGCTCAGAAGAAATAAGTCAAGCTTGGTACTAACTGGTACAGTCTGACATAATGAGGACATAGGTGACGCAAACACCCGATGTGACGCAATGACGCTCCAGTCCCCCTATCCAGATCTTGATTCAGATCTAGATCTAGAATAAATAAATAAAAGTATTTAATAAATAAATTTAAATAAATGAATAAAATTAGGCCTAGAAAAAAATCTGCAAACACCTACTGCTCCTTGGAATTCGTGTTATAATGCATTTTGTTCAGATCTAATTATTTTCTCATCTTTCTAACATGGAAAAGGATTAAATAGAAGTTGTTGAAATATCAACTTGGTTCTAAATTTGGATCTGGATTGACTTACAAAACTCGAAGGAACGCAAACTAGATCTAGATCTACATCTACATCTAGGTCAGATGTTTAAACTACGTCCACAGAAACGTTTGTAGTAGGTCTAGTTCATGAACATTCACATCTTCATGTTATAGACTACCCAAAGAGCTCCTTAAGCCTACCAAATTGACAGAACGTCGGGCTGGAGACGGTATTTTCAGCAGTCGAAATGTGTTAATTCAAAATTAAATGCTAGTGATCTCCCTTACAAAATTTCTCCCCCATATTATTTTTTTAACGGCACAATTATTAAAAAACTGCTGAAGACAGCTGGATGCGCAAAGGGGCCAGTCTGCTATGCAGACAAACGACCGTGATAGGGCAATATAGAACTCAAGAGGATTTGTTATTCGATTGTATGACACAGTTTTTATTTTCATTTGTTATTATATATCATAGACTAGATCTATATAATTTTATCTTTTCTTTACGAAATTCGCAATGACGAAACCATTAGCAAATACATGTAATAACAATAACAAAGGGCAATTTCTTAATAAAAATTCCAATACCACAAAAGAAGGCCATCCTGATCCTACACAGTTAAGACACAAACACAGCAAAAGTGGAAGAAAATGAAACGACCACCCGCAATGATGTATTTGGAGTCGCCGTGATCAAGGGGTTAGGCGTCTGATCTTCGGCGAAAAAATTACATCGCGGGTTCGAAAAAAGAATAATTCTACAAGGCGTTATTGTGTTGGTTGTGTTGGGGGTTAGGGACACATCAGCACGATTGCGGCTGTATTGTATCAAACACAGTAAGATACGTTTATACATCAAGAATAAGAGAGGAAAGAAAGGGGATAGATAATCCGACTCTGGAGAGAGAGAAGAGACGTCTCCCCTGGAACATCGAGGATTACACACCTTGGGAGACACCCCACCGATGGCAGACTTACACCACCTGCAGATGGGATCAGAGAACCTACTTATAAACCCCAAGCCCCCGCAGGGGGTCTACAAGGGGATGGGAAACGATAGGAGACTCAAATCTGCCTTTTCTGAAAAGTAGCTCACCAATCCCCTTGCCTCATGGGTAGGTAAGCCTGGTGTCTAGCATTCTCGGATAAGAGCGAAAATCTTTTGGAAGTTTGTGTTTATTATGCACGTTAGAGAACCCTTGGCTGACTGAGCAAATATGTCCAAATTCCAAATTTCTAGCCGCAAGAGAAAGTCTTCTCACCAAACTGTTACGTTCTATGTACGTGTTTCAACCTCCTGATGGAGGTTATCTCGAGACACACCAAACTGGGCATTCATTTAAAACAGAGATAACGATTGTTTCTTAGGATTGAAGTCTACGACACAAACATATATTAGCACTAATAAAACAACCACAGCAGAAGATTAACAATGATGTCATGATGCTTATCCATGTAAGCTGCTGTAGGAGGTGGCTAATACTATTTGTATAACCATAGATGGATGATCTCCCAGTTGGGGAAAAGCTTACAAGATGGAATGTATCTAGTATCAGGGCCGGATGAAGGTTAAGGGAGCTAGAATCTCTCTCTCTCTCTCTCTCAAGTTGAGCCTAGTAACACGCACTGTTATGTTAAATCTTTCCCTTCATTGCAGAAATCCCTGAAGTTTATGATGCTATCTTCTTTTCAGTCGACCCAGCCCTGAACGTTTAGACTTCATAGCAGCTGCTGTGAAAAGCCACAGGCCCTATACTGGTGGCAAAATTTTGTTTTATCACTCAACACATAATGCAATAGTTTTATCAAACAATATGAAATTATAGTTATATTTTGAGTGATAAAGAGACTAGTTGAAGATAGCTCAGCGACTCTATTCTCACAGTTTCACCCTTTATGTGTCTCTCCTTTTTTCCCTTCGTTCCTGTTGAATGTACTGTATTTTAGCTAAATGTACATTCATGCAACTTGTGCCATTCTCGACCACTTGACGCTACACTTGAGAAGGTTCGTAAGTTCACGTCCCGGGATGAGAAGAAAGTGCCAAGCGGTCTCCTTCTCTCAGCGCAATGCTCTCGCCTTGCAAGCCAGCCACAACACTCATCGTGTACTTAACCCTCTATGGCCCGACACAATTTTTTAAAATATTAAAAATAAATCCAAAGCAATGTTAGATATCCAGGACCTTATAATGAAACAATTTAATAATACAGGCGTGCAGAATATCTAGTCAAAGTCTGTACTTGATTGTTACTTCTTTACTCAACATGGGAAAAAAAGTCGTGTATATGTAATCTCTGACTGAGCTTGTCTGTATTTATCCTGTATCAATATTAATAAAATATAATTTGTTGCATTGAGTTGTTGAGGGTTATTGTCTGATGTACGAGCATTTAGGCATGTGTGTCTTTAGCTTACAGTACATGTACCGTACTTTGAAAAAAGGCATTAGTTTTTAGTTTTCACTGAATGAGCCATTTCGAGAAAATCGAACTTTGCTTTTGGTATCTGTCGTTTAATACTTGGTTAAAACAAACATTAGAGAATGAAATGCGGTAGTGCAATAGGTTGTCATTTTAGATCTACAGGACCATATTATCTGAAATAATATCCAAATAATTAAACTGTGATAAACTTTTTCAGAGTACAATGTATGTTAAATATAACTAGCTATGTGTGACCATGCGCAGCATTTTAGACGTGTACTTTTCTAAACGTGCGGCTTCTCTTCGATACTCTTGGCTTTGCAGGTTACACCTTTGTGATTCATCATTATGTTATGAAGGCTTTTCGCTATTAATAATGGAACATCCTGAGAAAAAAGAGACCCAATTAAGAGGAGGGAAGAGGGAGAAAGAAGAAGAGGCGGGAAGGATGAGAGGGAAGGAGGAGGAGGACTAAAATAATCATAAGAAACAAAAGTGGGAGTAATGGTGATGAGATGATGGTGAGTGGTAGCAATAACCGGTGATGGATAATGGGGAGATAGTTGGATAGTTGGATAAATGGATGGATGGCTTGATGAATGGATGAGCGAACTGATGGACGGACGGTGGATGGTGGATTGATCGAGCGATTGATGAATGAGTTGATAGATGATTGGATAGATGGATAGATGGATGAAAGAATGGATGGATAGATGAATGGGTGGATGGAATGAATGGGTGGATGGATGGATGGATGGAAAATGAATAAATAAATGAATGGATGGATGGACTGATGGATAGATTAATGGATGGATGGATGGCACTCCATGGGAGTTATGCCACCGATGACGGGCTTACACAGCTTGCAGATGGGAGCAGGGAACCCACTTATAAACTCCAGGCCCCCACGGGGGTAAAAGGCGGAAGAAGATGGAAAGCAGAACGTAAAAACAGACTTCGATACAGGAACATTAAAGCAGAGCTGATACAACAGCAAAGACCGCCTTTCTCTTGGATGCGAATCATTAACACTCCATAATACGCGCTGATTATTTTGCAGATGTGTTGGGTTTTCAAATATCTGGCATCACTACTATTATAGCAACATTGTGCCAAATACTTGTTGTCGTATTAATGACACAAAAGATTAAAAGATATGGAATTGGATATTTCCATGGTCATCACAGAATGTAAAAGACGTACATGGCTATCTAAATCGTACAGACATAAACACACAATTACTGTGTGACCTATAGCATGTTCACAGTTTTCTTAACTATATTATGTGGCAATAATATGGGAGATCTAAAATTTGGAACAAAGGCTAGATGGCGTGAAAAGAATAATATGACTTGTGGCAGAGCCGGACTGGCTGCTCGGGAGTTTGAGAGTTTCCCGATGGGCCGGTGCGTCAGTGGGCTGGTGGGCCCGTAGGTCTGTGGGCTGGAGAGACTTCTATGTCCCAGGTGGGCCAGGTTAATTGGTTAACTCCCGGGATTTTTCGAGCCAGTCCGGCCCTGACCTGTGGTCTAGATATTGTGAACAGATCTCTTTCAGTTGATATATTCACAGCTACATTCTGACTTATGTGGCAATACACGTTCGTCATGGTAAATCTTATTAATGAGCTAAAGAATTTGCCACAGACAGGACGGCTGAACTGCTTGTGGAAGACAGTCAATGAAATGTAGTAATGTACCTCCTGTTTTTGCTGTGACTTTGTCACGAGCAGTGCTGACTCAGAGCACTATCTGACGCTCTTTGAAGTTTCCCGCCACATAGGAAATTGAAGCCCTCGATATTATGTCACAAAGAAGTGCAGGGAAAGATCTGCACTAGAACTGCTTCCCTCTTGACATCTCCAGACTTTGATCTGTAGTATTCTGTACAGTTTTGACTTGCTTTAGGCCAGTGGTCCCCAACCTTTTTATCGCCGCGGACCGCTCAACGTTTAACAATTTTACCGCGACCAGGAGGAGGAAGGGAGGAGGGGGGGGGGGGGAATCGGGAGTACATTGTTCACTCCACCAAGTAAACATGGCGGAGTGTATGTTTTCACAGGGGTACATTATGTGCACGTCCGTACGTGTATCTGTACATGTGTTAAAACATTTCATATTGTGAATAAAAGTAGATTTCTGTCACCGTTATTCGCGTGACAAGTAGCATGACAATAAAAGGATAATAATTAAAAAAAATCGTTCGGCTCAGATAGTGTATAGGTTGGAAATAATTAAATATTTCTTGTGCGGCCCAGAACCAATTGATCCGCGGACCGGTACCTGTCCGTGGCTCGGATGTTGGGGATCACTGCTTTAGGCGATGTGCAGTGATTTTATATCTTGAAGTGTTAAGAGGCCAATATGGTTCAAGACTCCCTGATCATAAATTATCTTTGTAAGTCAATTTCAAAATAAGACATAAAAGAGTATATAATGTATGTTTTCTAAGGTGGGTAGTGGGTGGGTGGGGGGGGGAGAGGGGGGGGGGACACAGTGGCTCTGTGGTATGGCGTCAGTTCATGGAGAAAACAGGCCGGGACCGACTCGTGGGTCCTGCATCGAGGGATGGAAGGACACGAAGATCAAAAACCTGCATTTTTTTCAGTGACTCAACTGTCCCCTGGCTTCCTGAGGGTAGGAAAGCCCGACGTCTAGCCCTCTCGCATAAGGCCGAAAATATTTCAGAGGTCCCGTGTGTAGTTTACGCACGCTAAAGAACCTTTGAATGTTCAAAATCGATGGAAAAGGGCCTACTGAATGCCGCTGTCAGGGCAAAATTTTCAAACTCCAAATTTCTACCCACAAAATTTCTCAGCAAAAATTGGCAACGTCTAAAAAGTCGAGATAACCCTACTTTCTTAGGATCAAAAGACTTAAGAAAAAAAAAAAATCTACAAAGTGATCTTCCGTCAACAATCAAGAAAAGGAAATTGAAATGGTAAAGCTGCCTTTCGAGGATCATATTCAAAAGAACGGTTGGGGATGGGTGGGGGGGGGGGG
>JBCAUA010038960.1:0-26096 GCA_038406235.1 Peronia verruculata | reverse complement strand
TTTCAACTGTGCATGTATACAATGCCAGGTTGCTCAAGGGCCGCAAATTATTGCTTGGAGGGCCACATGCGGCCCACGGGCCGGGTGTTTGAGACCCCTGATTTACACTGTTATGAATGATAGTGTCAGACCCTTACCCTCTGCCAGGAACAAAATGTTATACCTCGATCTCTCCATACAATGCAAATCAATAACAACAGCAAAGAACAAAGAATAAGCGTCTCCACCCTTCCAGTCCTCCCTTTACCACCGCTTCCTCCACTAAAGCTTAGCAGTTCACTTTCTTTTCATCCAGGACAACGACCCGAAGGTGCGACACTTTCTATTACTCCAATCCTACACACTCGCTTGTCTTTGTCTCCGAAATAACACGGCAATAAGAAAGGAAAGAAATAAAATCGCATTTTCTGGCAAAGTTCAGACAATTAGAGGTCTTTCACTCGAAACCACTTTTGACATCACTTTTATTTTTATCGTGCAAAAACTACAAAAGTAATTGGCACGCTTCCAAATGTCGACTCATTTTGTAACATCCTTAATTACGTATTTAGTGCAAGAAATCGAATTAAGACTCCCTCACGCGAAGATTCTTTCTACGGCATTTTTAACTTCTGTGTGCATAAATGATACAAGTTTCTGGCAAAAGTTCAGTCAATTGGAAGTCCTTCCCTCGGGGATGGTTTTGGCAGCGCTGTTAAGTTATCTTCCATTTGCCAAGCTGACGTCGATCTGTACTTTATATCAGAATAGACTTTTACATACGGCTTCAGATGTTTCTTCAAAGATGCGCTCATGGCGTCAGTGCCAAAATACCTTAAAGGGGAATTCCACAGTGCCAAAATACCTTAAAGGGGAATTCCAGACTATCCTAAAAGAATCAAGTGTTGTTGTTGTTGTTGTTGTTGTGGTGGTGGTGGTGTTATTTTGTTGTTGTTGTTGTTAGGACTAATCTTTGCTTAGGACTAATGTCTTTCGAGATAAAATATCCTGGCTCCTGTATAAACAAAAAAATCACAATAAACATTAAAATATTAATAGTAGTCTCGCCAGTAGATGTTAAAGGTGCATCTAAACATCAGTAATCACTTTAGGAATCACTCAATCGTCCAGAAAGTGGTCCGGTGTGAACAACCTGGGATTTGTTTATTGGAGAATCCACTGTGTTGTTCTCTCGTAATCTCAGATATTCTAATCTGGCTAGAGCTGTCAGTACGGAAACGGATTACGTGGCCTCTAACGTCAATCATCCACTTGAAACGCTGAAGGAGGAGGGAGAGGGGGAGGAGTAAGGGGTTAGAGATCATATGTACTGATTAACCGTGAACAGAGAGAGAGGCGAGCCGATGATATAATAATAATATTGTTTATTTGACTAAGAGCCGTGCTTTCTAGTCCATATGCTTGACTGTAGCTCTGTCTGACTATTTTGAAGTGTTTCTCTTGCTAGCTGCCCTTTCATCAATACTGCTAGTAGTATTCACCCATCTATTCATCGATCAGTCCATCCATTCATCCACTCATCCATCCATTCACCCATTCATCTATCCATCTATCTATCCATCCATCCATCCATTCATCCATCCATCGACCCATCCATCCATCCATCCACATCCATCCATACATCCATCCAACTATCCATTCATCCATCTATTCATCCATCCATCGACCCATCCATCCATCCACATCCATCCATCCATACATCCATCCATCCTTCCATCCATCCATCCATCATCCATCCTTCCATCCCACCTTCATTCATTCATTCATTCATTCATTCATATATCCATCCATCCATCCATCCATCCACCAATCCATCACGCATCCATTCATCCATCTAGTAAGGCTACTCAGAAAATGGAAATCAAACAACGGTAAACGTGGAAATAGGCAGTAAATGCATGCAGAAAAGAACGAGTATGTAGCACGAAATTCCAAGGGCTACCGACCCTGGCTGTACCAGCGCACGTGAGATGTATCGGTGACGTGCTAGGGTACTCTATGCGGGGCGTGCTAACTATAGACTGCACCGCCCAGGGCCCAGCAGACTTCAAGGCCAGCGAGTGGCGAGAGATTTGGCAGACTACGTAGCTACAGACGGTAGATAATGAGTGCTGTTTGGTTCTAGGATTGCTCTACCCTTTCATCTAGGGTCCGTACAGAGATGGTAAATTAACCCACCTATCTTTTGGTCTGTAAAAACGGCAAATGAGCAATATTTTTTGTTGTTGTTCAAAGGTGCATCAGCGTGATGCGGCTACATTTTTAAACAGGATATTAATGAAATAAAAAGCAGATTATGGTGAATGTTACCAGAGAATGTAGATCTAGTAAGCAGTCAAGAGCTAAAAAAAAAAAAAAAATGCATAATTATTATTATGTTAACAAACGAATTGTTATATTGCTTCATAATTTATCAGGGTGGAAGGGAAGATATAAATTCTTTAATAGCAATACGTGTATGTAAACTGGGTTTTCATCAAATTTATATGAGAGCAATTAACTCGGTGGCATTTCACGAGCGAGTTAGATATATATTTTTGGGTTCCTAAACTTAAATCGTTATGGAGATGCTTGTGCATCCAGCAATACCTAGGTTTAATATCCAGCTAATAAATTAACTATTTATGATTTTTCCGGTGTCTTTTGAAAATCTTTCATTCACGTTTATCAGTGCATAGCTTATCACCCAGCGGCAAAGAACATCCTATTAGAAATGATTTTCATGCTCACATCTAGTAGCCTAAGAGATTCAGGAAAAAACAAAACAGTTTGCAACAAATTCAGAGGGAAATGCTCGATAAATAGCTAATAGTGAGAGATATTTGATCAGTATTTGGAATGAAATTCATTTACCGGTGTCTTATTGCAGTTGTCTGCATCCCATCAGTTTAGTCTGGCGTTGAGCCACAAAGGTATTTTTTAGGCAAGAGTATTTCATTAACTTTAAATCAGCGGCTGCCAGATTTTTCTCCCATGTTGGCCAAAAATGTTAATAGCTGTATGCACGGGTTTGCTGCATGCAATAGAGACGATTCTGCTGCCTGAAATGTTTAGATTTCTACTCTCATGTCTCTCATTTTCAACAAATTGTTAATTTAATCTCCCAAAATACAGTCACAAGAAGAGATAAAATGAAACGCGACATAGTGAACTCAGGCTCTTGTCAAATTTTTAGCATATGGAGTTATTGGTATCACGTTGAAGAGTATTCACTTTACTCTCTGTACGCTCTGTCCAAAGTGGAAGTTGAGATACTTGCAATCAAAGACCATAGGAGTGACCTGATTTGTAGCTGCAGCTGAATTGAGTGAGAACACTGCTGATCACTTTTGTTAATCCTTATTAATCCTTATGAGGCCATGCCATTAAATTACAATAATTATTTGGATTTTACTCAATCAATTTCAGCAAATTTAACTTTGAAATATCTTTTGATATAGAAGAAAAAAATCGATAACTGTTCATTCACTGTTGATAAACAGGTGATTTCTCCGATCACCTCAGTTTGATGAGTGCTTGATTTCATCTTGTCGTGTGTCAAATGTATTTTCGTTCTGGAAAAGAAATTGTTATCACACTTGGCGATACATAATATTCCACACATATTCAATTCCTGCATACACACAGACTTTATTGTCAGGAATAGCATCAGAACAAGGCATGCCCAAAACAAACTGCTACATCATGAAAAGTTTATGACTGGTGAAAGAAAAATTTCAATAGCACCCTCGATTAGTCTTCAGTAGCATAGTAAATGTCCACGAGACCTGTTTTGGAATACTTCACTGAATCTTCTCGAATTTAGTTGATGTACAACCCTCATTGTCCAGATCTAGGCGGTAAAGTAATCATGACCTCCATAGGCAGCTTTGTTCAGTGTCTTTATAATATTATTCTCAACTTTATTCACCCCCTCCCCCACCCCCCTTTTTTTTAAATTCTTACCTCAGTCAGTTTTCTGACAAGTTCAAAAGGATGCAGTACTTTCCAATCATCAAAGAGCCTACATTTATTGCACCTAATGCAAGTATTTTTCATTCTTATTGTTTTACCTTTGTCCTGCAGAGATCCGAGATGCCTTCCACATGTTTGACAAGAACGGTGACGGTATGATCACTTCAGACGAGCTAGGCTCAGTGATGATCTCCTTGGGCCAGAGACCGTCCATTCATGAACTCAAAAACTTCATCCGAGTCGTAGACACAGACAGTGAGTGACATGCACAGTGATTTCTAGTCATAATCCCAGGAAAACATTTAAGATACTAGCACCAGCCTAGGAAGAAACAATAAAACAAAGATGTCTAGATCTAGATACTAGATCTTTTGTATGAGTATTTTAGATAACAAGAACAAATGAAGATACTGTACACATATGGATTTTGTGCACTATGTAAAACGTGCTTCAGAGTTTTGATCCACATTTTCTCATTACGATCAGATCGTGCCCACCACAAAGTGTAGGAGGTTCTGTGATGAGCCTTTTGTAGCTCAGATCAATTTTTGTCTTCTCTTTTCAATGTATTGTAATATATATTTGACTTAAGCAATAAAAAGAGAAACTTGATTTTAACACTAGCTTAAATTTAAAGTGAACGGAGAATGCTGAACACAGATCATCGTTTGACTATTGAATATAAAATAAAATGATAGGTAAATTTGGCACAAAGGAGTTTTACAGTAGGTTAGCTGCTCCTCTAGAGTGCTTTAGCTTCTATCTCACCAAACCCATAAACACCTTCCCAGAACAAAAGCCCGTCACGTCGGGTCAGCTACACTGCAATACTGGAATTTCACTCATAGAACTTTCACTTTTACTTCAAGTTACTACAAACAACATACCCATGCCTCTCATTTGTTCTTAGACGCCATGACTTAATATCAGGTTTTTTATTCTGCTCTTTGTCTATTCAGGAAGTGGCACAATCGACTTTGATGAGTTTGTGGACATTTTTGCTCGCAAGGTCACCATGGATCCAGAGTCAGAACTCAGAGAAGTTTTTAAAGCCTTTGATGCCAACCATGATGGATTCATAGCCCCTGAGGAGCTCTTCAATGTCATGAGGATGCTTGGAGAATCTATATCTTTGGTAAGCTCAGATTTCATTTAATGTTGATGAAGAAGTTAATGGTGGCTTTGGGAGTTAAGTTTTCAAAAAACTTTGTGGAAGTTAAATGGAAGATCAAATAGAGAACTTATACAATGTAGCTTCATTTGCGCCCCCTCCCCTTCCCCCCAAATTCTGTTTTGCTTCTATATTTCTTTTTTGTTTATTTTCTTTCTGTTTTGCTTTGTTTTATGGTATGCTTAATTCAGTATAATATTGGGTATTCTGCCATCTGGTTTTATTTATTCTGTAATCTGTAGATTCTGCTCTTTTCTGTTTTAGCTTTGTTTTGTGGTATGCAATTTCTTGAGAAAAATAAGGAGTGAGTTACACATGGAAAAATTGTACTTAAACTTAAATTTTATATTAGCGACTATCAAATATCATGGTAAAACAAATTTACAGGTTTCAATAAAAAACAGAAAGTGAAAGTTGATTTTCGTAATGCAAAAAAAAAAAAAAAAATTTTAATGAAGTTTATATGTTTTGATAGTGAATAACACACTTGGATAAACAGTTCTTTTATTTTCAGTAAAGAGGAGTCAGGAAAAGGATTTTTTTTTTCTTATCTAATGTAAACATAGGTTTCAGTTCCAGTGAAAAAAGATAATGTTGTGTTACCAAACTATTGTTTAATATGAGTACTGATAATGTTTGTGCAGGATGAAGCCAAGGCGATGGTGAGAGAAGCAGATTTGAACAAAGATGGAAAAGTTGATTATTCAGGTAAAAACTCTTTCATGTTCATCTTTCCTGTTCTTGTCTTTTTCTTTCTTCCTGTCAGTCTCATTAAGTGTGGACTTGATTGGGCAAAACTACATAAGGGTCATCCTATAGGAATACATGTACATAGATCAGTTTAAATTTTCATGTCCAGTTCAGTCCAGTTCTAAAAGACTTCATTAGAAAGTGTTATTTCTACAGTGTGAATGAAATTAGGCAATTTAGAAATAATGATCTCACAGTTTCTTTATCCCAACATCAGAAATATACCCACTGTTCAACTACAGTCGAATATATTGATTTCATTTTGTTTTGAAATAGAATGCCTCATTTTCTGTAGTTGTTTCTTTTTTTTTTTTTTTTTTAACCAGAAGGCATCATAAACATTTGTGGACAAAATTTCCTTGGAAGCAAAATCTATTTCAAGAGATAATTCTGCCCTCCTCAGTTCTTACAGATATTTCTTATTTGAATTGTTTACTGGTCAATGCTCTATTCACTGATTTTTAAAAATCATGCATTGTTTCCAATGTTGATGTTCACTTTTTCTGTTTTGAGAGCAAACTAATTTACATGTTCATTTCCATCATGTAGCATTTTAACATTATGAACTGTAACTTATATGCTTATTTTCTTCTCCTTTTCCAGAATTCAAAGCTGTGTATTGGGGTAATCACAAATGAGGTGACAAGCTGTTGAAAGCCTTTCAGTGTGTCATTGTGTGGAGTGAATTTGTGACTTTGTTATCTCCTCTGTCTATTTGCAAAATATTTACATCTGTTCAACTTCACAGTCTTGATGAGCTCTGTCAGAGAATTCTGTATTACACCTGCTACACAGCTGATCAGGCAGAAGAAGTGAAGGAAAATAATGAATACACCATTGACTGAAGGTGTGGACTGGATGTTTAGACTTGTATTTATTGTATTTTCATCTAAGTTTGAAATGTACTACATGTAATCTCTGTCCACTTTATGACCTTCATTATCTCTGTTGCAATAATCTGTGTAGCACTTAATGGAAGTCTTCTTGATTTACGGAAAAAATGGAATTTTAACCAGAAATACACAGCAGATTCTCGAGCTGGTTGCAAGTTGGCAGAAAAATCTCTCATGAAAAGTTTTGTTTGTTTTAATTTTCTTTCCAACATCCTGCAGATGTGTTGAAGCCAAATCAGACAACAAGTACATCAGGTTGCTACTGAAAAATGAGTCAAACTATATAAACAACAACAACAATAACAAACATGAAAAATGAGACAGAGAGAGAGAGAGAGTAGAAAACAAATCCAGCCATGAGATCATTATCTCAATTGAACTCTTTGTAGTGCCTAAGTGCAAACTCTTTTGATTTTCAATCATGAAACTATAGGAATGGAATGTTGCCAGATGTGCTTTTTTTTCTTAATTCTCACCAAAAATGAGAATATAAAAGAGGAAAAAAATATTGACCAGGTGTTCTTAAAAGGAATATATATCTAATTCTGACTTTATTTTCTGACAGATAGTTCTCTTTTTTCATGTGAGCATTAAGCAACTGATTAGAAATTCTCTGCATCTTGATTCATTTGTTTTTTTTACATTGTCTGTTTTTGTTTAGTTTGTGCCATTTTCATTGACAATCAGCTTGTTACTGGTAATGCTCAAAACTTTTTTTCAAATCAAACAATTCCTTTTTGTTATGATCTGAATTCTTTCCACAGCAGATCAAGTAAATAAACCAAAGATTTGTCCACCTGATGCTGAGAACGATTTGTTGTTGAGAATGACACGGCTTCTCCATGGTCTTATCACTGAAATTCAGCATAAAAATGTTTCACATTTTTTCATATTCATCACCATCTTAGATGCATTATCACCACTGATAACTGTAATTAACCATCATGATAGAAAGCACATGGTAGAAAATTCACAGTGTGAGACAATGAACACAAAAAAAAAATTATGGAGAGTAGTGCTTTCACAATCATCCTATTTGAGGGTTGAAAGTGCATTTGCGCTGAACAGGTTTGTTTATTATTTTTTTTTTTTTGTATGTGTCTATGGCATAATGCATCATTCTTATTTTACAAAGCTAGTATTATGATGATTATTGGTTCATTTCAAAACAAACAAGCAAATAAAACAAAAACAAAACAACAACAACAAACATTCGAAGTCTTGTTCTACAAATACCCAAGCGCACAGGATGCAATTAAAACTCTGGTTATCTCTAAACTTGAATCTGACCATTATGTATTGTTTGCATTTTCTCTCCTCATTTTCAAGTCATGATGGTGGAAAATTACAGCATAGAAATTTCATGGCATGATAACTCTCATACTTAATTTCATGGAAACTTGCAACTTCACAATCATCTTATTTATTGTTCAGTTATTATTTGGAGCTGCATTGTAGTTCAATAACTTTCTCTATCTTCTCATTGTATTATTGAGATTTTGTGTTTATTTTTTTTTTATTTATTTTTTTTTTTTCACTTTAAAAAATAAAATAAATCACCTTTTCTTCTTTTACAGCCACATGTTTTGGACACTAAAAAAAAGTTAATGAAAACAGAAACATTGCCTCATGCAGGCTGTTTGTAAACTGATTGGCTCAGATAATCTGTGTTTGTGTTCCAGTAATTTTCATTGCATATGATTCTAAAGTTTTTAGAGCAAAAAAAAAAAAAATTACCATGCTAGAGATGGATTGTCAATTATAAAAAAAAGAAAAACAGAGAAAGAAAGAAAGAAAGAAAGAAAAAGAAAAGAAAGAAAGAAGGAAAGAAAGAAAAAGAAAGAAAGAAAGAAAAAGAAAGAAAGAATGAAAGAAAGAAAGAAAGAAAGAAAGAAAGAGAAAGAAAGAAAGAAAGAAAATTTAGCTTGAGATATGGAGAAAGTGACTGCTAGAGTGCAAGTCTGGCATTTTATTTCATTCTGAGAATCAGCTAAATGCAAAAACATGAAGGTCATCAAACCCTTCATAAAAAAATAACAAATTTATCACTGTAAATTTTGCCTGTAGATATCAAATCAGTGTTTCTCTGTGTGCCTGGTGAGAAGTCTAATCTTTAATACCTTCCTGTTGTGGTGTTTATTACTGCTGTGATAACATGAGTGGCATGTCAATAAACTGTAATATGTATGGTTATGATTACATGTATCAAGGCCACTTTCATACTCTGGCTGTGTTGGCATTTGTGACAGATGTTTTTTTTTTTTTATCTTTGTTTCTTTTTTTTCTTTTTTTTATTTAAAGTAATCATTGTGTTATTGTCAATATTACATGTCATTGACTGCAATGAACAATTAATTTTATAAAACAGATAAAAAAACAAAAGTCTTAGGGAAGGAAGGAAATGCCTAGGGAATTCAAGAATAAGCTGTGGAAGAAGGAAAGCAAAATTTTTCAAATCTACTTAGTTTCCAAATTGCCACTTGTTACTTAATTCTGGCCTTTGAGACTCCTTTGGAGACTATCTCAGCCTTAATGTCAAAGGAGAGCTTTATACCAGCATTATGTTAAAATAATAAAAAATCAGAAACACCTTTTTTATGTTAGATCAGTGGAAAAATATGGACTCTAGTACCAACTGGACTTTTATATTGGGTGTCTGGGGGGAATCCTGTGTGGCATATTGTTCCATGATCCAGATATTCTATTGGGCCATGTTTGTCCCAGAGAGAGAGCTATTAAGTTGACAAAGCATGAAGATACTTGGCAGAATAATTAGATGTTATTAATATTCTGGCCATGTTTCAAAATGTTTGAGTGGTTGTTCTCAGCAGCTGTTATCAGCAGGCCTATGTATCATTTTAAGATGAAGTGCAGAATTCTAGACGTTAAATGAAGACAATGTGGAACATTCAGTAAATTTTCTGAACTTTTTGCTAATTCAGCATTGAGATGTCATTGTTTTTCTTTGACTTTGTAGTGTGGCTTTGCAAACCAGCAAGGTGTCATTTAAAATTGAAGATTTTTTAATCAAGATCTACAGAAGAAAGCATGATGTACGATAAATCTACAGTCTCCCCTGCTTTTCATGGGGAGGTGAACACCAGATCTTGCATATCAAGAATAATGAATTTGGTGTGATACAATACATATTTGTGACTACTTTGTTAGCTCAATGCAAGACCTTAACAAATGCAAAGGTTTCAACAGTCATTTTACACCATAAAATTTCCTTTAATCATGACGTCCAGATTATGTGGAAAAATGAGCATCCTGAGCTTTATTGTTCAGTCTTTGCAAAATGTCTAAGTATTTAGGTCATTGTGAAATTATAAATTCAAATTACAATATATTATACAACATTTTTTTCTCATCTTCCCTGTAAAATCTGAACAACAATATACGTCGTTTGGTCGCATTGAGCCATCAATCTGCCACTGCCTCTTCCCCTCCCCTACCTCCTTTTGTTTCAATTTTATGTCATGTGAAGCAGAGACAGAGCTAGTTATTCCTTATTTTCCTCTCACTAGATGTCAATAATACAGACAAACACCACATGTGTTCCTGATATCCAGCCTAACATTAAGATTTTCTGAACATTTTTGTGCAGAAATCCAGAATTGCTTCTGAATTTTGTTTTCTCTTTTGCTCATGCACAAAGTTGTACCTGTCAAACTTATCATACAAACCTATTCACTGTGATTCTTAATTCATCCTTGAATTTTTCTTCATTTCCTGGTGATCATGGTACATTCTCTCATACTTGTGGATTATAAACCCAAAATTAGATGTAATCTGTTGCAACTGGCTACAGCTTTTCTTTCTTTCTTTCTTTCTTTTCAGTATTGAATTCAAAATAATTGCACACATTTTTTACACCCCATACCTTATTGCCCAATAGCACTTATATTTTGCATAATAATTCTGGACTGTTACCAATACTGGATGGGTTTAGCTGTACTGAAAAAAAAAAAAAATCCATTGAAAAATTAGACATGAGAGATTTTCAGTTTTAATTGCAGATATTTGAAATTGTTTGAGTATCATTTGGATAATCAGCACAGGTATTTCATTTTTTAATTCTATTGTTAAGATTTTTTTCTTGTTTTACATTGGTATGGGAATTATTATTAAACCTGATGTGTTCTCCTAATTGAAAAACTTCATTGTTGAACAATTATGAACCTATAATGCAAAAATAGCTGAAAAATATCCACTGTTGTTTATTTTAGTTAACAAGTACATTGAAAATTATGGCTTTTGTGCAGTACAGATATTCCTATGGATTTGATACCAATAACAAGACAACTATTAAATTCATAGTTGATGTAATAAACTGTATACCTGGCCAGTACAATTCAATAGCTACAGCTGAAATAGCTACATCCCTGAAACTTTGAGCGATAAACCGCATATTGAGTCTTTGCATTTGATGCTACTCAAGAGTTCGCATTCTGTGTGTACCAACATTACATTGTTTACCACGATATACCCTGTATTGAATCTTCATATCTGATACTACCCAAGAGTTTACACTCTATATGTATACCAACCTTACTTGGAGAGGAAATAAACAATAATAAAATGAATTTGATGTCTGAAAATGGAGAAATTCTAGGGAAATATGAATGAAATCCTTTCAATAACTTCAAGATTTTCACAACTGAAATGATGAAACAGGCCCTATAATGTTGGTGAAAATCTGATATGAAAGTCCTTTCCCTCTGTGAAAGTATTACGTGTTTAGATTTTAAGGATAAATAAATTTTTTAGGTATTTTTCAGTTACCCCACTTTCCTTAACACTTTTTAAAACTTATTTTATTTTTATTTATTGTTTATTTTGTTTCGTTAGCTTGATTCTTATAGCAGCAATGTGTTGTGTTTTCATAATCAAGAAGGCGTAACTGTCAACTTTATGTTGTAAATTTTGCTCTTCTACAAGAAACTTTCTCTGTAATGAAAGTTTTGCTCTTAGGTTCACTATATTTGCACAAAATGACTATCTGTAATCAAATTTTCAAGTGATTTATTTTTCATGGGAAAGGGACAGTTTATAGATTTCTGAATATTATGGCTCTTTTTGCTAAAGCCTGTTTGTTTGTTTGCTTGTTTGTTTGTTTGCTAAAGCATATTTTTGGGTATTTTATATATGAACATATTTTTCTATTGATTCTGTTATATAATATCGCTTGTATTTGTGACTTGGTTCTATGAACTTCCTACTATGCTAAGCATAACCACTACTTTACAAACAAGCTCTCTGCTCAGTTATTTCACAATGACATATTATTTCATTCATTCTGTATATATACATATATATTTCATTAATTTCATTTCCAGTACATGCTATTATTGATGCCTTGCTATTCTTCATAATGGCAAAAATAAAGGGTTTTTTTGTATAATGATATAAATGTGGTTTTCTTCCATGCCTATCTTTTGCTTTGATTTGTGCAACCAATTTTAATGGTGTAGTGTGGTGAATGTTTGAGCAAGGGAAAGAACTTTTCACAATCAAAGGTGAACAACAAATACTCCATTATCTTCCCCTATCAAGGCTCACTGCCGCAATGCACTGTCACATTTTCAGTTTGAATTGAGCTGTTCTGTAGATAGACGTCATGTGGAGCATCTGTCAGTCACGGAGATAATCGTCCCAGAGGAGGTTAAAAAGCGTATGTAAGCTGTAACTGCATCTGTCAGTCCTGCAAACTATCCATGAACATAGATCAAGTTAGGCTTAGTGGCATGTAGCTTCAAGAAGATAACTACTCCTGATTTTGGTACTACACACAGTAAAGCCAAGCTGGCCCGTTACTAAATATTTAATTTAGTAAGCTGATACAGGTAGTCGTTGACTTATGACCTATACAACTTATACTGATCAACTTCACGACCATCAAGGCAGTAGGCATCACTCTGGTTTTTTCACACCCTTTATTTATATTTTTGCATGTTTTGCACATAAAAAATGAGCTGTACTGTAGTATGCATTGCATGACTTAAACCCTTATAAGTATAAAAATTTAAAGAAAGATAATGTCTACAGAAAAAAAAATAAAATCATGAACTGAGATAATGTTGACAAAATATGATTATGTTGATTACAATATCATTACACAGCATAATATACTAACAGTAGTTTAACATAGACTGACCTATGACCAGATCAACTTATGACCAGTCAGTCGTAACCAAACGCTGCCGTAAGTCGACGACTACCTGTATTTCTTGCTATGTGTAATCTTCAAGAGTTAAAGGGCAGGCACCAATCACAAAATCCAAATCTGTACAACAGCTGTAAAGCAACATTTTCTTTGACTGTATTCCTCTTTTCTCAGATATGGAAACTGTCTTCTTTCTTTTTAACTTAACAACAACAATACCAACAAAATGGTGGAATTTCAGTGAGTTCTATGGGATGACATATGCATAGAACAATCAACCAGGGATGTCAATCTGTCTACATGGAAAAGGAGGAAAAGTTTCTGGTATATTCTTTAACAACACGTAAACCTGAAGTAAGTTCAATGGTAAATAATATCAGATTTGGGCCCAACTGAGAAATTACTGACAACACAAAAAGTAGGAAATCTATTAAAATAGGAAACTTGACATCCCCGATCAACATGGAATCTGCTGTTATAGTTCCTGACTCTTCTCACATCAAACTAAATTTCAAATCAAAATAGACAAAAGGATTTTATGTGTGTTCAAATCATCAGTTTTATTTCATGATAAAGATCACATACATCTACATATACACATAAACAAAAAGAAGAAAGACAGCAAGTCGTAGTAGAAAAAAAACAAACAAACCCCAACTGGTCATCTCTAGGACCATTCCTATAATCAGTAATTACAGGCTGGGGAGGAGAACAATTTATACATTAACAATTAATTTCTTTCTTAAAAGCTTAGTCTTATGCACTTACAAAAGTCAAATATGCATTTAATATGTCTGTTGTAGCTCCAGTGATCACCTGCAGAGATATCAGAAGACTGGATGGCAAAGGTACAAAAGAGAGTTTCATACTGAACAAAAGTATCGCATCATGCACATATCTATAGAAAAACATCCTATTGTGATATGTAAAAAGTTCATATTGCAGATAGTTATGACAAAAAAAAGAACAAAATGAAAACCATTTCAGAATACTAAAATAACCAAAATAAATTCTAAGAATTTTTACTACTTGATTTGGGGCTTTAGTCCAAATAAAATGTTTAGAACAAACTGCCATGCCTACTCCACAAATCTCATTCTCTAAACTGATTTATGAATCTATGCAACTAAACATCAGGTAACTAAATATCAGTAACTTGATGTATCATCAATAACTTGATATATTTTCCCTGAGCTGATAAAATACTAGGGTGAATGGTGAACGCTATCTATCCAATACCAAACATTGCATTGAGAACTTGATGAAGTTGTTGTTTCTAATGCAGATTATATGATTATCTTCAATCTCTAATAGCTTTTCAAACAATCATGTAATACAATGCTCATACAACATGGTCTATAAATTTTGTAAGAAAGGTGTGAGAGGACAAATATTTTTTCATAAGTAGTCATTCATAGCAGCACATTACCATTACCGTCATCCATTCCAAAGTCTTCTTTATGACCAAAACAATGAAAATTCTTCAGACTTCATTACAAACATACCACTGACATACTTGCTGTGCACAGACACTGATCAGTCATTTGCACATTGCAGCCTGATTTACACAATAATCTGTTTACTGATTCCATCTGTTCGACAATAGAAGAGCTTCATGACTGATGTAAAACTGAAATTTTCATTGGTGATTTATGGTTTTCATTGTTGATTAACAGTTTTCCACACTGACACTGCTGAGAGAACTGTCCCAAGGTGACTGAACAGCATAGGAAAACCAAATGCATACCCACTAAATGATCATCTACTTAGCTGAAATCTCAAATGCTATGAACATTTCATTATTCCAATGACTCCATTCGTCAATATTTACATTCTTAAGTCTTCACCTCAGGACAAATAACAGGACAGGAGATAAGGTTCAGGGAAACTAAAACGCCAAAAATGATGGAATGGGCTTAATCACCGTCATTGATGAACGTGTATACAACAAATTCAACAATAATTCCAAGCATTTTTTTTTCTCTCTGTACAATAAACAGAAACATTAAAACAGTAGTTCAGCTGTTCTCTTAGTTACAAAAAAAAAAAAAAGAAGAAAAAAGACAACGCATTGTGTAAGAAAACCTGTAAGTAGCATAAAAGAGATGCCGGGCTAAATCTGGGCAATATGAATATCTGCACATAGAAGTCACTACTTTTGAATATCATGGTTCTGTTATAACTCAGAAATTGCAATTTCTAATCTCATTTTCAATCCAGTAAGTTACAGACTAACATGACACAACAAAAATAAATAGTAAATGGATACTAAATGCACGCACACAGAAAACAAGTTTTACACCTCAGTGCCCTACAACAATGGTATAAGTTGGCCTTATGCCAAAATGTAACTGATGTCATTATGGCATTCCTGAGCAGGAGAGCGCTGGCATATAACAACATACTGACTGTCGTGACCAAGTGATCAAGATAGACTCGGTGGTCTACTGCAGCCAGGTTTTTCTTTTCAAACTTGGAAAGTACATAGTTTGAATGATTCGGGGCATCAGATTAGACCTTGATGATTCTACATCCAGGTTTAACTTCAAAAGGGAGGGTTAGGGTTAGGATTAGATTTAGGACCAGAACTGGATTCTAGGTTAGGGTTAGGGTTCAGGTTAGAGTAAGAGTTGGGGTGAGGTAAAGGATTTATTTAAATGCCATGTTATGGTTTGAATGCATTTCAACCTCCAGGGGGTGGTTATCTTGGATTTAAATGCCATGGAAAATTTAGGTACAATACTAAGACCACTGGAACTATTTTGACTTCTTGGCAGCGACAGCCTTGTTCAAAAAGAAATGCACCAACAAAATTATCTAATAATTCAATAGGATCATAACGGCACACTTCCTCAAAAGTACTGAAAATTAATTAAATGCCATTATCGTAGAGCAAGTAAAAAAGGCCATATCCTATCCACTGGTTCATCAACCTGAATGGTGTAAGAACTTATATCACAAGTTTGAGAACACTGGTATAACACAGCAATATGGTTCAACACTTAACTAATTCAGTGCAATAAAACTTGCATCATATAAAG
Organism: Peronia verruculata; assembly: GCA_038406235.1. Classification (NCBI taxonomy): domain Eukaryota; kingdom Metazoa; phylum Mollusca; class Gastropoda; order Systellommatophora; family Onchidiidae; genus Peronia; species Peronia verruculata. Next base: position 10,121 of record JBCAUA010038960.1, on the reverse strand, counting down.
TACAATAAGAGAATACCAGCCAATACAAAAGTCACAATATTCCAGGAACACAGTACAAATGTACATGTATTATCCTGTTCACAGTTGAGCATGAAATGTAATCAGATTTCAACAGGTATAAAAAAAATATAGCAAATTAGAGGGCATGAGACATTCATGGGAGATGAATGATGACAATCATGTCAAATTGTAAAGTTCTTCCCAATCCGTTGTATGAGACAAAATATTCATAACCCATTTCATGCTATTCCTGAAGCACAATCAATCGTGGAACTTAACAACAGTTTGACAGGTATGGGGATTGGAAAATAACCAAAGACAATAAGAGACATTCATGTGACAGAAAAGAGTAACCAAATATCATTCAATATATGTATACATGAAGTTTGTGTGACAGAATGTAATCTGCTACCTTTCTTTTTTCATACCAAACAAGCATGAAATTTACTTACAGTTGGGCAGATTCAGAAACAAGCAGAGACAAGGAAAGAAATCAAGTACCATCTCATGTATTTTCTGGTGAGCAATCGAGCATAAAACATTACCAAAATCTACAGCAGATTTGAAAAATGAGAGAGACAGATACAAATTTGAGAGATAATGTCCCATTCCACATGTCACAACTGACAAAAGACTTGATCACATCACTCAGTGGCTGACGTTCTGAATTCCAATCAGTACTAATTCTAAGATATTTCAACACAAGAGTACTTTCACAGTATGAAACGGAAACTAAAATAAACATGAAGAAAACAGAACTTTTTAACGACCAAGCCAAAAAACAAATTAAAAAAAAAAAAAAAAGAAAAACCTGTATAAGGTTCATATGTATTGCAACGGATATGAAGAACGTCTATGATAAATTCATAAACAGATCCTGTCAACACAGAGGACAATAAATTCAGTGCTAAAGCTATACAAAATTGTCTTTTTAATTGTTATCCACTGTTCAAAATCCACATGTAATTATCAAATTGATTTAAGTTTATAAAATTAGAAAGAGATTTCAGATTACAATTCATTTAATTATCTTTTTTTATGAATAAACTGTAAAGTCCAAAGTTGTATATACCTTAAATACAAAAGCTCACAAAGAATATGCAGTAGACCATACAATGAGTATGGTCTTTCTATGTAAATAAATATAGAAAAAGGGAGAATATTTCACAAAAATTACCAACTTAAAAAAGATTATTACTATCACAACATTTCTAGAAGGGTTTTCAGAATAAATTTTGCAGTTGGCACAAGATCCTGCATTTGATCACTTCCTGTCATTGATTCATGCTGAGCATTAGCCAAATTACTTCCCCTTGCCAATGTAAGAAATACAAAAATAAGCATCATAAAGAAAACAAAACAAAAAAAATCTTTTTTTCTCTTATTATATGACATATGAAAATAGAAAATGCTCAAAAAACAAAAAAAAATCACTAGAATGTGAAAATATTTTTTCCCCATAGTGATTTTTTAAATTTCTAAATAATTGTCACGCAAGTGTTTAGAAAGAAAGAATAATACATTGCTTGCTTTCATCAGCCACTACAAAAAGTTTCTCTTCCTGCTCTTTTTATTGTTTTTTTGGGGTTGTTTAAAAATTGAAATGGTGTGGTTTGCTCACACATTTCACATCAATTGTTGATTATTTTTCAAGCCAGTACAGTTCACTTTTCAAATGCTCTGGTAGAGCCATGGAAAACCTTTCTGCATTGAATGACATAATATAAAATAAAATAACAGTGCAGATTTAACTTTGCATACATTTTTACATTTACTCCAACCTGGAAAAATCATATCACCAGTCTTTCGCCTGGGTATACTGTCAAGTATCAAATACTTAACCCATAGCAAATTATGTGGCACATGGGAGAAGTTCCTTGGGTGGAGAATTGGAGAATACATGATGTTGTCTGATAATAATAAACATCTGGCAATCTTTCAAAAACTGTTTTTGAGGACTTTTTTAACACTTTAAAAATTCATACAGAATCAGGAAATACTTCAATTTAGTCTTTATGTGATTTGAAGATATCAACTTTTGAACTTTTATTGGGCATATTTATTAATATATTGGAAGACCATGAGACCCTTACAGATGTATTGCTGATCTGTTAGTAACTAAACCTCTCCTCACTTCAATGTTTGTGACTCTTACATTTTTGTGGTAGAATCCTGTTTTTCTTACGTTTCATTTATTGCTCATTCAATTTACTTTCATTTGATATGATCATGTGAGGCTCAAGTTAAAACTTCATGGTCAATTCACATTTTGTGTATGCTTTCTTCTACAAAGAAAATTTGACCAAAAAAATTCATTAGGCTACATCTGATCCCAGAATGTTCACATCTGAAAAGTTCATGATTTGAATTTTACTGACAACTGAAACTGTTCACATTCAACAGAATTCTTACAAGCACCACATAATTCTGGATTTTGTTGTTACTGTTGTTATTGTTGTTGATAACTGAAACAACATGTTGTCTATTTATAGAAAATAAAAACAAAAGCACAAAAAAAAAAACCCAGGCAAAAAAAACAAAAAAACTGACTAGCAGAAGAGCATAAACTTACATAACAAATAATGGATATTTCTGTGAAATGACAACATGCAGCTTTTCTAACGAACAAGAAATTGATGGTGTGCACTTTCTGTCTAAATAAATTTCCCATTCCACAGCACAGTGGCAAAAGTGATACACAGTCGACACGCAGAACTGCAAAACCAAAACACTCTGTGTCTTGTGTAACACAAACTGACAAAAGGCCATTGAGACAGGAAGACTTGAGACTAGACAGGCAGTGAAAAATGGGAGGGTGTGGGAGGGAATGTTCCACCTGTTTGAACATTTTTAAGAGGTGAACATTGTACAGCTCATCATGGAATCTGAAACAAAGAGAGGTTATGGTAGCCTCAGTTGAAATCACCATTGGATTTCAATAACTGAGAGAAAAATAATCTGCTAAATCTGCACACCATTCACTATAAATGTTCTTACTTATTTCCTCATATAAAATATCTAAGGTTTCCCTTACATTTCAGTGCTTCTAAAGCCTGCTTTATGCTTCTAAAGGTTGTACAGTGTTATGAGGAGAAAAATAGGGGAGAAGAGATAGGAAAACTAAAGATCCAGCTGAAATGAAAAGTGTCCATCCACAATAACAGATTAACGCGAGGTCTGGGGTTTAGGTGAATACAAGATAATAGATCAGTCAGACCTTATCCTTCTAAAATAACACTGCACTGTGATAAAGGCAAAAAATCAGACGTGTGTCAAGCTGAAATGCAGCTGGTGTTTCATGGCCTTCCTGAGCATGGAGCTGTCCAAAAATGCCGTTAGGGAAGAGATGTGTTGATAGAATTATGTATTATTTCAAAAGAATCATCAATTAACTTACAATGCCTCAAAATTGCTAATTGAATGACTTATGCCATTAGTAATGAAAAGATTGTACAAAGGTATACGTTGACAAACTCAATTTTGCATGACAATCTCAAGCAGTGGTGACAGAGACCACATGTTCTCACTGCAGCATACGTGACTAAAAGAGCAAAATGAAAAAAAGCAGGACAAAGCCTTTTAGCCACCATGATAACCACACAAGACCCACACCAAAGAAATACTTTAAAATATAGAGTGGATCTGGCTTCTTCCACCTGAAATCATATGCTTTTGATGATGTCGAAATTTTCTGCAAGCAGTAGTTTTCTGATAGCCTTTCTATAATTGTCTCCGAGTAAAAAACAGCATCCTACTTTAAAGTGTATATCACCACTTCAGATCCAAGCGATCCAGTCACAGTAGTTGCAAACAATTTCAAAAATGTTTTCATGACAAAGGAATTATTGTGGTTCTGACTGTTATGCACACCTTTGACTGACAGAAAAGGAAACATGAATTGAAGTTTTTCTACAATGAAATATAACTTGATTAGGTTTTAACTTTGATTAAGGAGAGCACCAGTTAATCATTATGGTACTGTCCTTCCAATCTGGCGACTAACTGGATTCTATAAATGCAGAGCAGTTCAAGCCATGATTTGATGGGTAGTCAGTCAGAAAGCACTGTATCCATGGCTTGCCCTTCTTTGTCTCACTTTATGTGATTTACAAGCCTCACTGACAGTGCATGTTTGTGGGTGAACAACAGAACAAGTCTAAAAGTCAAAGACATCCACTATCCACTACAGCTCTGGCTCTCACTGTGTAACACCTACACAACCATTCTCTCTGCTATGGCACTTCATACTGGTGGCAGAGAATGATAACAAGGCCAACTGTCTATTCCTCACATTAAACTCTGACTTCCTGCAAATACTCCAAGGAGAAAAACTAACTTCTTTCTCAGACCAGTTTTTTTATTAACTAGAAACTGTTTTGCTTTTCTGGTTTTATTTTGATAAATTGTTCCATTCTGGTGTGTTGGGCAATTTTTCTGAAAGCTGACAGTACAGAGAGCAATGAAATGTGTTCTGTGCTGTTCTGTGCCATTGTCTCTGCCTTTGGAGTGAGCGGATTCTAATGGCTTTCATTACCTCTGTTTGTTGGGATCAGCAGGTTTCCACACAGGAGCATTGGATTTGGGCAAGGGTTCTCTCCCTCGGATGATATCCGCAGCTTTCTCGGCCACCATGATGGTGGGCCCATTTAGGTTGCCGCTGACAACACACGGCATTATAGAGGCATCCACAACTCTCAAACCTTCTAGTCCAATCACACGACAGCTAGGATCAACCACAGCCATGGGGTCAGTAGGAGAGCCCATTTTACAAGTGCAAGAGGGGTGATAGGCACTATCACCCATAGCACGAGCAAAGGCATCGAGCTGTTCATCTGTTTGCACTTCAGGCCCCGGGGCTATTTCCTTCCCTCTGTACTCGTCAAAGGCTTTCTGGGCAAATATTTCACGAGTTAACTTTATTCCATCTCGGAAATCCTCAACATCATCAGGTGTGGAGAAGTAATTAAACTGGATCCTGGGATGGTCTTTTGGACTCTTTGACTTGATGGTGACAGATCCCCTAGAAGTTGGTCGCAATGTTCCCACGTGGACTTGGTAAGCATGACATGGCCCAATCTTTCTACCATGATCATTAACTGTGGAAGGTAAGAAATGATACTGAATGTTTGGTTGGCGTAGACCGCCTTTGGTGCGAATAAATCCTCCAGATTCCAAATGGGCTGTGGCTCCGTAGCCAGTGTTGGTCATGAACCACTCCAGACCAATCCGAATCATGTTGTGAGGATATTTCCACTGAGCTGAGTACAGGGTGATTGGTTTGGTACACGCCTGTTGTATGTAGATCTCTAGATGGTCCTGGAGGTTCTGTCCTACTCCTGGTAAGTGATGGACCACAGGAATATCTAGAGATTTCAGAAGATCCCCATCTCCAACACCTGACAAAGAAAGCAACTGAGGTGAGTTGATGGACCCACCGCACAGAATCACTTCTTTCTCAGCTTCAACTTTCTGCAGGAGACCTCCGTGTTCATATTCCACACCAACCGCCCTTTGACCAGAGAACAGGACTCGGGAGGTCAAAGCCTTGGTGATGGTGTCCAGATTAGGGCGGGGTAGAGCGGGCATGAGATAAGCACTGGCAGAGCTCCATCGCTGACCATTATGTATGGTCATGTCCATCCAACCCACCCCTTCCTGTTGATAACCATTCATGTCATCTGTGAAAGGATAGCCAGCCTGCATGCCAGCTTCAATGAATGCATGATGGAGTGGATGGTTAGTTTTGCCTCGGGACACTTTAAGAGGACCATCTCCTCCTCTGTAGTCATCAGGTCCCAGCTCATGGCCCTGGGCTTTCCGGAAGTATGGCAGACAATGGGCATAGGACCAATTTTTGGCTCCTAATTCTTCCCAGTCATCATAGTCTTGAGCATGGCCTCGGATGTACACCATGGCATTCAGAGATGAACTGCCTCCCCACACCCTTCCTCTGGGTGTGTACATGACACGATTGTTCATGAACTTCTCAGGCTCAGTGTGGTAGTACCAGTTGTATTTGTCATCACACAGGTTGTACATCAGAGCTGCTGGCATGTGGATCTTCCAGCTCTTGTCCTTGGGACCGGCCTCCATCAGCAAAACACTATTCTTGCCATCTTCGGTCAGCCGATTGGCTAGTACACAGCCCGCAGATCCAGCTCCGACAATGACATAGTCATACTTAGCCTTGTTCACCTGGGACAACGAGGATGAGGTGCTGAAGTGACGTCGAGGCTGCTGACTGGAGCGAGAGTGAGTAGAGAACAGCCGTTTGCCTGATGAAGATGTCAATGATGGTGATCCCACAGATGTGGATGAAGAATTGCCTGTGCTGCTGGGCTCACTGCCAGGTTGTCTTTTGTCGACCAGATGGTTGAGAATTTCACTCACACTGGGCACAATGTGATCAGCCTGAACCAGCTCTGAATGTGAGCCAACACCTGTAAGAACTCCAATGGTTAGACCAACCTGAGAAAGAGAACCAATTTTCATTAACAACAGTTTCTGAAAAAAAAAAAAAAATTGTGCAGAACGTCTATCTAAATCAGCTGGAGTTAGGCAGCCAAACTGAAGTTATGGGATTAAATATTAACTGACTTTTAAGTTTATAAAATCAATTCAAAGCCAATCAACAGTCATGGGAAAAACTGCATGTATGTGGTTTGTTTTCTCATTTAGTCAATGAAGACATCTTAATACAACAACGTCTGAAGACAATAAATGACTGTGGCAGTATCATATAATGAACCTATAAAACAGCTACAAGAGCATGAAAGCTGCTATAGAGACATTATAGCTGGTGACATGAATACCATATGTCATAAAATTATGCACAAGAGTGGTTCTTACAATGTTATAAAATATAGTTCACACATGGGGCTCAGTTTGTCATTTAACCCTAAGAAGTCTCAAGGGGCTGATCTGCTCAGAGGCTCCATAAAATCCTTTGCATATGAAATGACTTTCTGAATAATGTACACAGTAACAGGCTAGTTGTCATATCTGGGTCTAAATAGTCAGTTTTTAACATAAATAAACATTATGGATGTAGCAACATTGTGATTCCATCAGTTTATACAAACACTTTTAGGATTAAGAGTAACTGAAACTATCAATCACAATTATAGCAGAAGACAAAACTGTGCTAAACTTTAATAATTTAAGGCTTATCTGGACAGAATTAACCCAGCTTTTTTTTTTTAATCTCCAAACAAAGTTATAATCAGTGCCAAAGAGATGTGTTTTGAAGACCAATAAATAGAACATTCCTTACTTTTGCATTCATTCCCATTCCAATGTCCTCCATGGTGTCTCCCACAATGACAACTTTCTCTGGCATGGTCTTCATCTCCTCACAGATCAGGTCAATGTTGTGGGGATCTGGCTTACTTCGGGACATGGGGTCATCCCCACACACCATGATGTCCACGTAGGAGGTCAAGCCGATGGCCTTGAGGTCACTCACTGCCGTGGCTCGAGTCTCAGCTGTGTTGATGGCAATCTTGACCCCGCTTTCCTTCAGGATGTGAAACAGCTTCTGGACGTCTTTGTCCAAGGAGACCACATTGGCACTGCTGATAACCTCTTCACAATCTTTCCATGCCTAATGGGATTATAACAACAACTAAAAACTAGGCACCTTTAGAAAACTGAAAAACCACATACATGATATCACAATTTCTTCACACTTTGGCCAAGCCAAATGGACTTGTACCAAAACAAACAAAAAAAAAAAAAAAGATAAACAAAGAAAACAAAATATGAAATTTCTTGGAAAACTCCACAGGCATTGCAAAGAAATTCCTTGGAATCTTACCAAGCTTTAGGGTATAACAACAAAACAAAACATAAACAAAAAAGTCCTCAGGTTGAGACTTCATTACAGGACTCTATATGCACTTTTTACCACATATTATTTTGTGGACTAAGTTATCAAAACCAACCTGATATGGTCTTATGACTTTATAAACACAGAAGAATCTCTGCAATCTCTTCTTTCCCCTTCACAGAGAAATGCAGATTTTACTAACTATACTGAGCATAGCCCAAAGAAGTTAACTTCGAACAGGAATGTCTTGGCACAGAAGAGTTGTAACAAAGTAACTTTTCCATGGTATTCAGTACTTTGTTAAGTACACTAACCTGATAAATAGTCAAGATCTACAGAGATGACATATCTGCAATAAAACTTTAAGAATTCACTTTCCAATATTTCGCGTTCTGCATTCATTTTTTTCAGTTCTGCTTTAAAGTTCTATATCTACAGCTGATTAATAAAGGACTTTTTGATAGCGTGGGCTTCATTTCACAAATAAAAGACATCCATTTTATTTGCAGTCAACACAAAAAACTCTTAAACAAATGATTTAACATTGCATTCATTTCATCTAGTTATATAAATGTCTTTAAAGGTGTCAATTTCTTCCTTTGCTGTCCTCACAATTTACCTGGTTGATTGTAATAATGGCTTCCTCAAAGTGAAATCCCTCCTTCCTGAGCAGTTTGACCAATGCTTCCTTGAGCTGACAGTGATCCCCCCTCTCTATCAGTCCACTCTGTACTTTCTTGGTATCCTGTGACACCCCCAGGTGCTGGTAGATCAAGGGAGCCAACTCCAGGCCAGTCTTGCTTTCCAGTCTGTGGGATGAACATGTACTTTAATTATTCAAATGAAAAGTTTACAGAAATATTTTTAAAGTAGATTCTACTGAAACCCACCCAAATCCATTTTTGAGCAAGAAAATGGAAGGTATCAATTTACCAAAAACAAAAAAAAAAACAATAAAAAATGTCATTCGCATTGTATAAGCAGGAGACGTAGAAAAACCTCACAACCTTTTGTCACAGGCTCATAGTCATATTCAAAGGTAACTTCTTCTACCCCTTTTTCTCTCACTGATCCTAGTTCCTCAATGTTGCCCACTTTGATTTCTGACTCATTTCATTCAATATGTGCGGTGACATGTGTCTCCTGGCTAGTCAGAGTAAAATGTGAGTTGCTGTTTTCAAACAGAGAAATCAGCCATTGAATGTGGATAAAGTGGTCTGCTATCCATGTTTTTTACACTGCAGAAATTGACAGAGCATTCACCTCTGATTAACACTTTATGTTCTCAAGGCATATTTTAAGGATATCACCATGCTCTGAGATGAACAGATAGGTTTATATGCGAAACTGTTCTTGATGACAATTTAACTCCTCATTTCAGTTGGTGTATATATATATATCTCCTCAATTCGAAATATCTCTGACTTAAATCGGCCAACTAAAACTTTTTTACACCACATGAAAGAGTATGAATTAAGGTTTTACATCTCAGTGATAACTCAGTTTGGTGACAAAACTGGCATTTGTTTCATTCTGACTGGATACAAGACACATGATATTAACTCCCTACTTGTTTGTGAGTTTCTCCAACCAAGCAATGTATTTGTTGTGTGTGCAGACCAGGGTGCCATGAAGGTCAAAGATCACAACATCATAGGTGTCAACCTCAATGGGGGTCACATCCAGTTTCTTTTCTGAAGCCAGCTCAACAGGCTCTCTCAAAACTCGTTCGTCAGAGGTGTAAGTGTAATAGTTGATCCATTCTTCATATGGCATAATGAGGGGCAGGAGATCTTTCACACTGAAAGAAATAAACCATGAATGAAATGCATTATATAGCTTTATACAGATCAAATCCAAGACACGAGGCCAAAGTTTGAAAATCATTGATCATTTCTTGGGTTGACAATGGAAAGAGACCTCATAAATATGTTTATGACATGCCTCATTGACACAATGTTTTGGAAAATATAAATCAATATTCAACGCACAAACATACTCAAACACCTGAGTACAAATTATCTTTCCATATAGTTCTACTATACTCTGATAATTTCCTCCAACACTTGAGTATAAACTATCTTTCCATATAGTTCTACTATATTCAGATAATTTACTCAAACACTTGAGTATAAACTATCTTTCCATACAGTTCTACAATATTCTGATAACGGATTGGCAATTAAAATAGAAAAGCTTGCCAATGTAATGATTGAGTGGGGGGGGGGGGGGGGGGGGGGGGGGGGGGGGGGGGGGGGGGGGGGAGGGGGGGGGGGGGGGGGGGGGGGGGGGG
>JBCAUA010038949.1:0-12022 GCA_038406235.1 Peronia verruculata | reverse complement strand
TCCGCGCCGCCGTTTTTCCCGAACCTAGGGTAATCCCCTTCTGGTCTCGCGAGAATGATTAATACCTAATTTGAATATAGGAACGGGATTTCACGAGATTTAGGCTGATAGCTAAAAATAGAGGCACGGACTTCGCAGCACTATATATAGATCTAGTGCAAAGACATAGATCGAGATCTAAACTGTTTTCTTTGTGTTTTTCAGCGACCATATCTGTTGACCCTGAGTCAGATAGGGAGAAAGCATCCTTATCATTCACAGGCATTCAGCTTGTCTGCCAGCTCCATATCCTTCGGTGATCAACAGAAATCAAGTGGTCTGAACTTTGCACTGCCATTACAGTCGGTGACAAAAAGATCATACATCACCATGCCAGCGGAGGACAGCAAAGAGAGTAAGTCTGGTGAGAAAGCTAAAAAGGAAATGAAGTCTGATATAAGTGAGCAGTCTGCGAAGAAAGAGGAAACAAAAAGGAAAGTAACAAAGAGGAAAAGTGAGGAGGATGGAGCAGAAGATGACAGCTCAAAGAAAAGAAAAGTAGAGGTAAGTTAAAGTGTAGTAACAATTTTTCAGTCAGTGCAAAAAATTTGAATGCATGACAGAGGAAGTTACATAGAAGTTCTCCTGTATGGTTTTTAATTCTAAGAGAAATTTCAGATTTGATGGCGAGATGCATACTCAGTGTGTATAATGTGTGTGTTTTATAATTACATCATTTTCAGATCAAACCTGCTGTCTGCTGGTAATCCTATAGGTTTCAATGCTTAAGTTAACATTCATTGGTTTATATATATAGGGGAACAACATCACCACAGCAGCTGAGGATGGCCAAAACAGCAAATCAGATGGGAAGTCTAAAAAGGCAACAAAGTCTGACAAAAGTGAGCAGTCTGTAAAAAAAGGGGACACAAAGAGAACAGCAGCGAAGATGAAAGTTGAGGAGGAGAAGGCAAAAGAAGACAGCTCAAAGGAAGCAGAAGTAGAGGTATAGAGTAGCTAGTATTTTTACTAACTGTTTCAAGTTTTTTTGTGAAATTAACACTGATGAGGTGAGAAACCCTTCTTCACTGTTGTTAGGTGCACTGTTGCACTTGTGTGATATAATTCATGTATTATATTTTGTTTGGGAGAATAAGAACTTTGAAATAAAGTGTTTGGGATAGTAAGGATTTGCAAAGATGAAGTCGACACTCACCATTGGCAAAATGGAGGGAAGGAATTGCGATGATTAATATTTAAAGATATTTTGTGATACCAGTTGTACCAGGTTAATTTCATTTATGATTTCAAAGAAAAAAAAAGAGAAAGAAGGAAAAGCATATCTGATTGATTGATTGTCAGATAGAATTTGGAAGACCCCAATTTTTGTTAATATTGAAGAAGCATTCACAGCACTATCCTGATGAAGAATTAAAACATTAACATTTAACTCGCTGGTGACCACACTTTTTTGACCCAGCTGTCCTCTGGTGACTTCACTTTTCTGGGAGTTGTGAGAAAAGCATTGAGGCTTTACTGTGAAAAGTAAAGCAGTTTTTTTTTTTCAAATAAACTTGACTTGATATAAAAATGGATCATAAAGTATAGATACTCACTTACCTTGAAAATGTCAGTGTATATCCAAAACAAAATATTCATTTCTATCCTGTCATTTGTATAGGTGTGCTGTTCAGCATAATGCAAAACTGAAATAAAAATCACATTCAGTGTAAATCATTGAAAGTTAGACCCGTTTGTCAAGTGAGTGGTATTTTTCAACATACAGGTGAAAACACAGCAGACCCTCATAATATGTATATACCAGATGCATAATTTACTGAGCCCTGCACATAATAAAAACTTCATAAAAAATTAACAAGGCATTGTAGTAAAATGGAACTTAGATCATTTGAAAAGGAAATTACACTTCTAAATTAATTTGCTTGTGCTGTTAAGGTAACTGATTTAATCCTTCTATGGGTAAAAAAATCATGAAGCCAGAATTACAAAGGTTGTGTTATTGGGTCAACATCCCAGTACTCTTGATTATAAATAGTGCAGTAACATGCATTAGTGGCAGGGATGTCAAACTTACGACTTTAGTCAGAATTCCGACTTTTTGGGCCGTCGCCGACTTTCCTACTTTTGGCCAATCAACTGCCAACTTTTACTGAATCCACGAGACAATCACGGTTTTGTAATAATTTGCACTACAAATTTCCTACGACGACAATGAAAACTGGAAGTACGAATGAGTTATTCTCGTACTCAGGACGATAGTCGGATTGTCCAGCGACTGTAAGGAGCTCGAAATCGAAGTTCGTAGTGGGTAATTTTCTCACATCCGACAACATGCAGTCGTGCGAGAGTTGTTGATAGAAAATCAGCACTTTGGAGAATTGAGAGCAACATCAAATAGTGTGTCCATGATCTTGGAAAACCTAGTGTAAGAGAGCAGCTGTTCGTGGTCTAGATCTGAAGATTCTAGATCTAGGCTAGATCTAGATAGATCTAATCAAGGTCAAAGAAAATTTTCCAACTTTTTTGTGACAACAGTTTGACATCCCTGCTGTGGGTTAATATCTTACATTTCTACTTTTTGTGTCTTTTAATGATTCAGGAGCAGTATTCTTTTTTTTTTTTTTTTGTAACTTTTATTGTCCTTTTATTTTGGTAACTATTGTCTGTCTCTCTTTTGTATCACATCCTGTGTCAGGAAACAAATGAAGAATCTACCACCACAGGAGGAACTGGTGATTTTCTGACACGAATCAAGGAGCAGCGAGAAAAAGTATGTGCCAATGTTTCTGAGTTTAAGTACAACAAGAAACGAGTCAGGGTCCTCACTGACGCCGAAGATTTTCCTGAGAATTCAAATGGTGTTCTCTACTGGATGTCACGAGATCAAAGAGTTCAAGGTTAGAATGCAGTTAGGGTCTGCTTCCTCTATGTTTAACTGTCTATAGCATAAAAGAGTCCTAGTGATTTCATTGATGATTGTAAACACAAATTCATTAAGATGTAATTTACTTCAGAAACACCCATTTCAAAATTGTTTCCACAGTGGCACATTTTGTTGATGTCACAGAAGATTAATTAGCTCTACAACAGAGCCCCCGGCAGCTGAGCTGATAATGCATTGAACAAGTTGGGCTGGGATTTAGTTTTATAGTTAGAGTTTTAGCTATTTGCAAGTATTGTGGACTAAAAGGATTAAATCTTATGTGACATACCTTCAGCCAGAAAGCTAACAATCTGCATGCTTGCTTTTGTCAAGATTAGAAAGTGTGGCCCGGCACCAGTTGATCATTTCATGAGCTTCAGTATTGTTAACCAGAAATTGGCATTTTGTGAAATGAATCAAGAAATTTTATCTTGGTGTATATGTAAATATCATCTTATACGTTTATGATTTTCTTGATATATATATACACATTTCTTCCAGTAAGAGTGCTGATTATGAGTTCTGTCAAGACTGTTGATCCATCATTTTTCTCATGAAAATTTTATTTCCATGATTCTTTTAATTAGAATCTTGATCTAGGATTTTTTGTATACCTGCTAAATTAAATTATACTTTCAGACAATTGGGCCTTCCTGTATGCCCAGCGCCTGGCCATGAAGTTGGAAGCACCACTCTATGTGTGCTTTTGTTTGGTACCCAAGTTTCTGGAAGCCACCATTCGCCAGTTTGGCTTCATGATGAAGGGTTTAGCAGAAGTGGAAAAAGTGAGCCTAAAAATCAATTATTTTTATATGGCTAGGTGTTCTTCTATCTTTCCTCTCTTTATTTGTTTTTTTTTGATGATGCACAGTGACAGAAATCTGACTTTCTGGTCACTACTGACTTTTCTACTTTTAGAATTCAGCTGCTGACTTTAGCTAAGCCCACTGGAGCTGGTTATAGGCTCTTTTATCATAGCATTAATGTGATGCCAGTCCCGTTTGATAAAACTGAAAGCGGAAGTATGACAGAACTCTGCATATGCTCCTAATGAGAGCCAGACTTAATGTTCAGGGAGTGTTTGAAGTCTGTAGCACTTAGTTCCTCACATCTGACAACATACAGTTGAGTGTTTGTGCATGGGTTATTGATAGGAAATCAGTACATCAGAGTGTCAACAGGTAATATGACCTCTTGTCTTAGAAAGGGTAATGTAAGAGCGCAGTAAGCTTAATATGTAACACTAGGTCAATTTTGCTTTTCCTGTGACATGCAAGTGTGGAAAATTGACAGTCTGTAATTCGTAAACAACAATGGCGGCAATTATGAAACCAAGAAAAGGAGAGTAGTGGTCTCCAGGCATTGATTTTACAAATTTAAGATTCATAGCATGTCATTTTTAAAATTTTTTTTTCCATTTTCCTGAAAAGATCCAGAAAGATGTGTTAGAGCACAAAGTGATCCAGACCTTGAATATAAAATGAGTAATGTAAGCAGCACCCATTTTCTAATGGTGTAAAGAAGACTGCATACATGCTAGAAGGGGGCCATGGCTGGCATGCATTTTTCATTGATGTGAAAAGGGAGTGTCCGGCTTGTGTCATTGGCATTTGACTCTTCTAAAAAGTACATGTATCATAAATCAGGGATGTCAAACTCCGACTTCAGTCAGATTTCTGACTTTTTGGTCATCCCCTCCTTTCCTACTTTTGGCTAATCAACAGCCGACTTTTACTAAATCCACAAGACAGTTGTGGTTTCATAATAATTTGCCATTCAAATTTTGCACGTTGACTGTAAAAACGAAAGAGTTATCCTCATATCCACGGAAGATAGTCAGACTGATGTTTGGCGACTTTTTGAAGATCGAGAGACCAAAGTTCATACCGTTTAATACCTCACAACATACAGTCGAGATGTCACGTAAGAATTGTTGATAGAAAATCAGCACATCAGAGTACTTACAACAACAGAATGATAATGTGCCCATGATTGTAGAAAACTAGTGTAGTAGGACAGCTGTTCGCAGCCTAGATCTAGAGATTCTAGATCTCGGAAATAGATCTAGGGAGGCTAGATCTAATCTAATTACGCTTGATGATTATGATGACAGTACTGCCTGTGGTATCTTCTTAGTTCTTAGAATTTCCACTTGTTGAATAATTTTAAAGTCTTGTGAAAACTGAGAAGCTTCTCTCAAAACAATGAAAACGTCTAGCATGAAAACTCTATATTTTTTAATGTGTCTTACTCTTACGTAACCTGGCAGCATAGTGACATGACAATGTGGAGGGGGGGGGGGTTGTGGATGGGAATTTTCCAACTTTTTTGTAAAAACAGTTTGACATCCTGATAAATGTATGCTCTGTCTTATTTCAGATGTGCTCCTAAGCCTTTTTTTTTTTTTTTTTTTTAAATGTTATGGAAAACCAGCATGGGTTTGGACAAGAAAAATGCTTGATCCCTGATAGCAGGCTCACCCTGATAACACGATCCTCCTAGTTTGGTCCCAAGGTGGACGTGTTACCAGGGTTCCACAGTATTCTGCTCTGCTTTTAAAGTCCTTTCCAAATGCAATACAGTATAAGAGTTCTAGGCTTTTAATGCCTAAGTTCATAGTCTTTTTGAAATATGAACAGGTAATATAAAATGAGAGTAAGCCAGCAGTAATCTCAAGGGTTACAAGTCAAGTGTATGGGCACAGGAGTCTCAGCTAAATATTCTCTCACCATTGTACAATGCACTCATTTTCCATACCATTGACAACATTTAATCTGTTATGAAAAATTTGACATTAAACAATTCACATGGTCCAGGTGACAAATTTAATGTCTTACAGTGACAAGTGAGTTGCTCAAAACTGCTGAAGATGAAACAGTTATACATATTATGAAATTGAACTATGTTATTCAGGAATGCAGGAGTCTAGACATTCCATTTTACCTTCTGATGGGGGAAGCCAGCAAAATGATTCCCAACTTCTTGAAAGAGCACAACATTGGAGGCGTTGTGACAGACTTCTCTCCCTTACGCACCCCTGCCAAGTGGGTAGAGGATCTCAAGAATGCTTTGCCTGAAGATGTGCCTTTGTGCCAGGTAAGTTTTCTCTCTCTCTCTCTCTCTCTGTGTGTGTGAAAGGGGGGGGAAGAAGCGAATAGGGCAGCAGCCATACTGTATGTCTCAATATAGACAAAACCTTATGTGTCACATGAGACTTGGGGGCTCTTTCTGCCATGTCCTATATGTAGTGAATTAAAATGTAGCTAAAGCAGCCCGTAAAACAAAGGAATTAATACACCTCTTGTCATTTCTGTCCCCACATAGTGTGAAGGATGGAATGATAAGGGAAAGAGTTGCATGCTGATCTGTCTGATCACGGATCATTTATTGATCGATTTGATTTACTTCAGTAAGTGTAGTGCCATGTTGAATAATAGGAATGCAATTTAAAAATAAAAAAAATGCATTTATGATATTTGTGTATAAATGCCTGTCTGAGTCAGCATAGCATGTGATTTCTGTGTCAGGAGTCAAAGTGTCGCTGAATCAGTTGCTGCACAAAGATTGTTTATTTATGAACAGAATATTTTTATTTATCAGATATTTTTAAGGTATGCCATTTTGGTCTGATTTGCAATAAAGGTTGATGCTCACAACATTGTGCCCTGTTGGGAGGCATCACCCAAACTAGAATATGGAGCCCGCACTATCCGCAACAAGATACATAACCAGCTGAACGGTTACCTGACAGAATTTCCTCCCTTGGTCAAACACCCTCACCGTGCCAGCAAGATGCCTCCAGTAAGTGTGGAATCCTGAGTGTGCAGAAAGAATAAGTGTCTTGTGCCTGGGGCAAATGAGTCAGAAGTCACACTGAACAATTTTGATCTGTTTTAACTGTTTTGTTTTAACATTTTTTTTTCTTTTTTTTTTGCACGATGAAAATTTAACCCTTTTTAACCTGAAAAGAAGAAAAATTTGGTATCTGAGTCAGAAAGTAGTTAAAAATGGGCATAACTCAGAATTGCCTAGTGCGATTTCCAACTCATTTCCCCTAGGCGCAAGACAAAGTACAAACACATGAGTTCATTGTTTCAAGAACCTTTATTCTTACAATGGAGTTGTCATGTAATAAATTATTTTATCTCAGTGGAGTTTACATGTAAATAATTCCAACACAATGCATGGGAACAGCATGAACAGTAAGTTCAGCTGACAAAGTTGTTTTCTAAATGGGGTCAGTGAGGTCAGATGCCTGGCAGCGCAGCAGCTGATAAGTCCACATGATAAGATGGATGATAGCTTGGAGTTTTTGCTACAGTTCTCTAACATGAACATATATACATTCTGGTGTAAAGTGGTTTGGTCCAGGAAGTTACGTTAAGTTATGAAATGAGAATGGTCTGAGTGATGCCAATTGTTGAAAGTGACACTCGTCTGAAATTGAGATGTCTTTGTGAGTGCAATCTCTTCCTACCGCTGCTTATTTCAGATATTATTATGTGAAGAAAGGGTGGGGTTAGGAAGAAATGCAAGCCTCGTCAAAGTCATAGTCAGAATGAATACTCTGATGCTGAATCCTAGCACCAGCAATCCAAATTGACAAGGAGCTCAGTACCGCATTTCCTACACCACTATAGGCCATAGGCTGGTTGCTGTAAAATGAGCATGGTCTACCTAACGCAATATTAATAGGAAATCTAGACTGCTTCAGATCACATTTTAACTAGTATACATGTCAATCATGTCTTGCAATTTATGTTTCAGGCAACAGACTGGAAGAAAGCAGACAGTTACCTGAAAGTTGATCGGACAGTTGGGGAAGTGTCTTGGGCCAAGCCTGGCACCACAGCAGGACATAAGATGCTGGAATCATTCTGTGAACATCGACTAAAGGTCTTTGCAACATCCAGGAATGACCCAAACAAAAGGGCTCTGAGTAATCTTTCACCATGGATACACTTTGGTATGTTGTGATAATCCGTTGTGGAATTGGGACAGGAACAGAAAGAGTGATTTATTCATGAATTATCAGAATTGGGAAAGAGGTTTAGTTCACTGGCATTTTTTTTTTGTAAACAGTACCAGTGGTTCTGTTCATCTCCATTTAATTTTTCTGTATTGCAGAATTAATTTCAGATAAGTTTTCTCTCCTGTCAGGCACTCTCCCTTACAGAAGTTTAAAAGATTTCTATTTGTGCTCTGAATTACCAAATTAGTCAGTTTTCAGTGTTTTTAGGCCGAGAACTTACTCGTATCAATCTGTCTATTGTAAGTGTTCTACATCAGTGGCTCCACTTTGTCACATATTTATGATCAAAGGATTATTGCGTGATATCTTGTGCTCTGGCAGGTCAGATATCTGTTCAGCGCTGTATCCAAATGACTAAGCAGTATCGCCACAAATCTTCAGAGGGGTTCAATGCATTCGTGGAGGAGGCAGTTATTCGGAGGGAGTTGGCTGATAACTTCTGTTTCTACAATCCCAAATATGACAACATTAAAGGTACCTTGAGCACATGACGGATTTCATGCCATTACACTACATTTCTAGTTGCTGAAAAATTTATGGACATTACAAGCCTGAGATTTAGCAAGCCAGGCTAAGCAGCCAGCCGGGCTCCTAATCTGAGAAGTTGAGGTTGCCAGAAAATGTTTCAGGTTGCCAGACCCTTTGATCGAAAATGCAATTCTATTTTCAATTGTCTTACTATTGCTAATAAACAATACTTTCAATAACAACACTGTTTCTGCTGATTATTTTTAGAAAACAACTTTATTCTCTGTT
Organism: Peronia verruculata; assembly: GCA_038406235.1. NCBI lineage: Eukaryota > Metazoa > Mollusca > Gastropoda > Systellommatophora > Onchidiidae > Peronia > Peronia verruculata. The sequence goes on along the minus strand of JBCAUA010038949.1, from coordinate 3,311 downwards.
TTTATTGATATACCATACTGTACAAAATCTCTACCAATGGTGGTAATTTTTAGGTCGCCAGCCGGGCGAGTGGTGCTGTAAATCAAGTTCGCCAGACACCATTTTTAGGGGCCGTTGGCGAACGTTAAATCTCAGGCCTGACATTATCATGTCACTTTTTTTGTTTCTTTGAAAAATATCTAGCTACCTATTAAATATTGTTGTATTTTTGCTCAAAAACTGAAATGCTGGCATATAATGTTTTTAGTGTTTTAATGTTTGCAGTGAAAATTTAATGTTTGTAATTTTTTGTTTTGTGTTTGTGTGTATATTTTTATTGGTGTGTGTTTTTGCAGCCTGGGAAAAGTCATTGGGGGGGAGAGGGGGGGGAGGAAATGTATGAAAATAGGTATATAGGTTCAGTTAATCAGAAACATAAAAGTACCATTGTGATGGCTTGACATAAAAGAAGGGTAATTTAGTAATATTATTGTTATATAACCAAATATAGGTGCTTATGACTGGGCCAAGAAGAGTCTGAATCTTCACCGAGGAGATAAGCGCCCGTATCTGTACAGCAAGGACCAGCTGGAACAGTCCAAGACACATGACGATTTGTGGAATGCAGCACAGGTGAGTTTTGGTTGATATTTGTCATGTTCATGAAGATGTGTGTGACAAGTTGAGAGTGTATGTCTCTGTGGTGCTTGTGCATGGTATACACCTGTTTGTACCATGGCACTGTTGGCATGCATTTTTTACCCATCAGTGATATATGGTTGGTTTCATGATAACACATTCACTAATTCTGAATCTCCCTCTGGGACTCTCAAGTGGTACATACATCATGAGCACACCATTATTAGCCTAATAAGTAGTCACGGTCTTGACAACATATGTCTCGCAACCAGTCAAAATGAGACGTATGTCGATTTTTCACCATATGGAGTTTTTGATATCATGTGAAAGTTTATTTCATTCCCTTTCAGGAAGTGAAAAAAATTTTGAGCTAACTCTATTCTAGCCAAAGATATTGCAGTTTAAAGAGGCAAAAGGGGACGGCTCATCAATGAGCGGAATTCTGAGTAAATCGAGTTTAAATGAACGGCCGTACACATAAATCTACATGCCTGCCTCATAAAAAATCCGATTTTAATCAAGTAGTATGTATAAATCAAGGGTAAGACTGAAACTGTCTTATTTAGAAATGAATGCACTTTCAATTTCTGCAATAAAAAAAAAAAAAAATTGATAACTGACCCCCCTCATCTATTCAAAGCCTGATTTCTCCGTTCTAGCCCAGCGACTTACGTCTCATTTCGACTGGCTGCGAGACATATTCACCAGTATGCTTTACATGGATCGTCAATGTGCAGTGATTATTTTGGAAGTCATTCTTAGTACTTGCAAGATACTGTGAAAACACAATTGATGCCATGAGTTATTTCATGAGTTATACATTTATGATTCTATTAAATTTGTACATAATTCTGTAGGCCCATTTCTTTTTCAGTAAATTAATCTGACAGCTCCAATGCTCAGAAATGTTTTTAGAAATACTTGCATTTTGGCCTAAGTCTGACTTACGACATTATTGTAGATTAGTGACTTATGGTCCTGGACATAATGGTAGTGAGCTAATGTCTTACCCAGTGAAGGACAATTGCTATTCATCTGTGACATATCATCTCCAATGTGCTAGTACAGTTGCTAGTAAATTGTAGACTTGCAATCTCTGATATGAAAGGACAGTTGCTGGTAAACCCTATGGCTTAGCAACTGGCCTATTCTCAGTAGCCCTTGCTTAAATGTTGATGTTTATCATTAGCAAAGTCAGTACAGTTGCTAGGCCACTATAAAGGTTCCATTGTCTCCACAGCTGTTGAAATGGTTTTATTTTAAAAACTGAATATTCATATCCTCAGAGTCTTTCTTCACTTCTTTTCTGGATGTATGAAGTGAATTTGTACTCTTCTAAAATTGTTTTCAGACTCAGATGGTAGTGGAAGGTAAAATGCATGGCTTCTTGCGCATGTACTGGGCCAAGAAAATCCTGGAATGGACGACATCCCCAGAGGAAGCCCTAGAAATTGCAATCTATCTGAATGACAAGTACAACTTGGATGGCAGGGACCCCAATGGTTATGTGGGTGAGTGCAAAGTCTGTGATATATGATAGGGACTCGAATGCTCAAGGTGGTGATGGCAATGTTTATGATACACGACAGGGACCCCAGTGGTCATGCGGGTTGGCACAATGTCTGTGACATATAGGTGCATGTAATGTCTGTGATATACAGCATGCATACCAATGCTTATGTGACACAGTGCAATGTCCAATGGTGCAATGATTACGGCACGTTCGTCAGTGATGAGGTGGCGAGGGCAGTATGTGTAATATACGGCACAGACCCCAAAAGTGTGGGTGAGTGTATGCTATGATAAGTGAAAGAGACCACTATGGTCATATAGGCAAGTGCAATATCCATGATAAAATGCATGGAGCCCAATTGTTTTGTGACTAGATGCAATGCCTTGAGACCTGATACATGGATTGTTTCATTCAGATCATCAATAAAAAGTCAAATAGAATAAAAAGAAAGGATCTATTTTTACTACTATCCAAATTTTTCCCCTTTGCCAGACACATAAAAAAAAGAAAAATTGCTTTTGCACCCTTTATTTGAAAGATGAGTTTAAAAAAAAACAGTTCTAGAAAAATAGATGAGACTTCAGCATTTTCATCATGAATTTTTTTTTTGCTGTGCATCTTTCAAATGAAAGAAGCAAAAGTGCTGGGCTGTTGATAGTTTATGCTTCATGCTTAGCAGAGAGGAATAATTTGCCTGACCAAAAAAAAAAAAAAAAATGGCTTGTAAGATTCAACATCCATGAGTTTTTTTTTCTTTCTTTTTCTGCCAGCTAGATTACTTTTACCTTGTTCAGCAGAAATAAAACAAGCAATGTAATGAAGGGGGGGGAGATGATTTTGCTTGTGTTATTTCAGATGTGAAGCAAACAAAACAAAAAAAATTACGGTGAAATTATTACATTGAGGAAAAGAAAATTTTCGTCATAATGTGAATTTTTCACAATTTTCTGTAACTTGTGTTCCAAATAACAAGAGAAATTTTTTTTTTTTTTTTTTCCCATCTGTGTGTTTGCCTTATGCCGCTTCTACATAACGAAGAGAACTAATTTTGGATGACTGTCAAACTAGCTTATTGATGTAAGCCTCATTATGAAAATCAGTGCATATATGTGAGCCTCCATGCAGAAAGGGTCCAGATCGCATTTTTTGGACATAATCATTTTATTGGTTTTTTGAATAG
>JBCAUA010038938.1:0-12023 GCA_038406235.1 Peronia verruculata | reverse complement strand
ATAGATAGATAGATAGATAGATAGATAGATAGATAGATAGATAGATAGATAGATAGATAGATAGATAGATAACACGACTTAGAACCATACTTAAAACCATTCAACAATCACTCCTCCCAAAAATGTCAAACAGATCGAGATGCAGAAGAGCTCAAGTGATACTTTGATAGATGGTTTCTTTGTGGAAGATCAGAACACCAAGAGTATCAAAAGAAGATTGTTAAAAAAAAAACGATGTTGATGTTTGTTCACAATGTGCGCCATAATTCCATCCAAATCATAAAGGTGAAATATATGACATCTCCGTGTGGAGTGATATCCAGGCATGAGATTATATGAGGCCAGTGCTGTCAAAATAGCATGCACAGAATGCATTGTTTTGTTGTGTTTTTGTATTCCTCGATGCATTTTTTTTTATACTCTGAATCTTCCCCGTGTTATCTGCATATACATGGTGGCTTTTGTATCCTCAAATTTACCAAGCTTCGGAAGTGGAATGAACTATGAGCTTTCCCCGTCGCCAGGGCAAATAACATATTTTTCATAGAACGCCCTATTTCCCTCCCTGCCTCCAAATCGTATTTTTGGCTGTCCTTCCGACCTCCAGGAGAGGAACAGACCCCAAGCTTCACACGTCTAATCCACCCACACGCTCAATCAATCGTCGGGAAATATTGCCAAACTCGTGACACACTCGTATGTTTTTTTTGCTTATGGGAGTCTTGGAAAGGGAAACTAGGCTGAGGGTGGGGGTGGGAAAAGTGCGTGTGTGTGGGGGGGGGGGGGAGGGGGGAGGGAGGACGCGTGTTCGCTCTTTTTTCTTGCTTCTGTCAATGTCTTCCTCCACTCATTCCCACCTGTTCCGCCGCGTCTAATTCTTTACCCCAGGACCTTTTTCTATGTGGAGCGAATACATCAGCGTCTTTTTCATGATCAAATAGCTTGGTAGAAGGCATATCCTGCGTTTTAGGTCTTTATTGAGCGAGGACATCTTTCAATACTAATGCAAAAAGATTTTTTTAGACAACCTCATAACGTTGAAGATTACATGTACTTCAAACGAACTTGCAATACTTGTGTCGCCTTCAATAACCTTTGATGTTGAATGGCGATATGGAAGAGATCAAACAGTCCAGTAATATGGAAATGTTTATAACAATTTGCAGAATATACAGAACCAGGCTAATGTCCTTCGTGGATGTAGAGAAAAATAAAACAATCCAGTAAGGTGGAAGTGTTTATAACATTTTGAAAAATGCACACAACCAGATTAGTGTCTTTTATGGACGTGGAGAAAATAAAAGAATCCAATAATATGGGGAGGTTTATAACAATTTACAGAATATACAGAACCAGGTTAAATTCCTTTACGGATGTCGAGAAAATCAAACAGTCCAGTAATATGGGAAGTTTATAACATTTTGCAGAATATACAGAGCCAGGTTAAATTCCTTTATTGACGTAGAGAAAATGAAACAGTCCAGGTATATGGAAATGGGGTTTATAACATTTTACAGAATGGAGAACCAGGCTAATGTCCTTTATGGAAGTAGAGAAAATCAAACAGTCCAGTAATATGGATATGGAGTTTATAACATTTTGCAGAATATACAGAGCCAGATTAAATTCCTTTACGGATGTCGAGAAAATCAAACATCCAGTAATATTGATATGGAGTTTAAACATTTTGCAGAATATACAGAGCTAGGTTAAATTCGTTTACGGACGTAGAGAAAATCAAACAGTCCAGTAATATGGAAAAGTTTATAACATTTTGCAGAATACAGAACCAGACTAGTGTCCTTTATAGATGTAGAGAAATGGTCGATGAAAAGGGCATCTGTGTCCAAGAACGGGCCACAAATTGGAAGGCGGATCGAACTATTTTGGTCAACCTCTTCTTATTCCTCTACCCAATTTTCATCACCCGCTATCCTCACGTTTGATATTGCCAATATTTAGCCAATTAGGTAGCTCAGTGAATGGGCCAGTCCACCCCGACATCCCGTTTTTGCCCCCGAGTGCCTGGACGTAAAAAGAACCAAATGAAACACATTTCTGCCAATTGGGGAAAGAAATCGATGCTGGCTTCACTTCACGTTTTCTGAATGGGTGGGTTGCTAGAGCGCTGGAAAAAGATGAGTACTGAGAGAGAGAAGAGGGCAGAGGGAGGGGGCGGGGGTGAGATACTCATAATCAAGACTGGGGTCATAATAATGTTAATAATGTAATGAAGAACCCAAGCGGATTTACGTGGTTTTAATTCATTTTCGTGGCCGACGATAGCAACATGATACATGAAGGTGACGCTGGCTCTGCCAAAGGAAAAAAAAAAAAACTGAATGCCTTCCTCGTTGTTTCGTTTCTTTTTGGGTGATGCTTTTCTGGTTTTGCCAAGAGGTTGTCATCCACTAATGAGGTAAAACCTTGGCGGTCTGGTGCCTTTTAATTTGGTTGATTATCATACAAATTGTTGACTTTGAACGAAACCCGGGAAAAAGCCTGGCCCGAGCTCGATCGGCCCGATCCCGGCTCAGTGATCATGGGCCTGGGTCGTCGCAGAAAACCCCAAACGAGCCGATCATTCACTCATTTTCGCCGCCAGCAGAATTTTGTAACAAACAAATCACGTGTCAAACGTTCGCATGGAGGTGGGATGGTGGGAGAGGAGGAAATTCAAAACGGGCGCCCGACGCCTCGAAGTCTAGCGTTCTAATAGTTTTAACCCTAATACAATCACAAGAAACAGCTAGAATGCAATATTACCACAATTATATGGATTTATGTTCAAGAAATGACAGTGAAGACACAACGTTTGAAACGAATTTCTTCTTATTCTTACTGTATTACAGCTATCTAAGATGTAATTCACATGCAAAGGTACTGTAAGCAACACCTTGGCAGATCGCCCTTTTGGCACTTCTAGGGTTAAATACTAAGTAAAACTCACCGTAGAGTCCCCCGCCCCCCTTTTTTTGTATATAAAAAAAAGAGTTCATGCGCAGAGGGAGGGGTATGAGAAGGGTGACATTGGGTCGAACGCGAGTAGCTGATGGACGGAGTTTTCCCGAGATCAAAGAAGTGCGAGCGGGCCGGCCCGTGGCCCGTTGTTGTTTTTTCCTGGTGACTTGTGTATCCGTTGCTCCGGGCCAAGGTGCGAGTCGCGATCGGGCTCGAGCTCGGCCCGGGCCTACGGGCCCGATCAAGATCGGTCCGCCAGGGCGCGGGCCTAAAAAACTGTATGATCGGCACATCTTTACTTTGAACTATGTGTTGTCTGTGTCATGGTATCTACGCTATTAGTGGGTTCAACCGTCCATCCATCCATCCATCCATCCATCTACCATTCTATCTACATGTCCGTCCATCTGTTTAGCCTGTCTGGCTGGCTGCTTGATTGTCTGTCTCCTCTCTATCTGCCTGTCTGTCTATCAGCCTCAGTGATTGTCTCCCTGATCTCTGTCCGCCTCTCCGTCTGTCTGTCTCTATGTCTGTTAGCTGTCCGCCTTTCTGTCTATCTGTCTCTCTCTCTCTGTCTGTCATTCAGCCACAATGATAGTCTCTCTCTGACCTCTCTGTCTGCCTGATTGCCCGTCTGTCTGTCTGCTTGTCGCCGCCTGCCTCTCTGCCTGTCTGCCTTTCTGACTGTCTGTCTATCAGTCTGTCAGTCTCAGTCAAACCACTCTGTCTGGCTGCCTGCCTGTCGGCCTGCCTATATGCTTTGGAGTGGAAGACAAAAATTAGATATGTGTGATTTGTCAGCTGTCAGCCATTTTCTTTTCCATCTTATTATTATTATTATTATTATTATTTTCTGAAGCCACCACTATTTTCAATTTTAGCCATGAATGTATAAGCCTGTGTCTTTCACATAACAAGGCTCTCTTATATTGTACAATATCATACTTTATGCTGTTGATACTGTGCACATAACTGAAACATTCTTCATGGAATGTTTTAATGTAAAATATGTTATCAGTGTTATATGGTGGTGTTGGTAGCCTAGTGGTTGGGCCGTTGGACTCGGGATCTGAAGATCCAGGTTCGAATCGTGACGGGTCCCGACAATTTGTTCTTGGGAGAGGCAATGCACACACAGTTCCTGACTCCATCCAGGTTTTAATGGGTACCCGATTATAAATAATGACTGATATTGTTAGATGGATAAGGATTTGAGCGCCCTAACAGGCAGCAGCCTTGTGTGCTTCCCAGCAAGTACGTTTAAGAGTGTCTTCTATGGATCTGTCGGAGTAATAATAGGTTGTAAAGCGCTTAGAGCCTGTACTGTACGGGGATAAACGCTGTACAATTAATGATCTCTATTATTATTATTGTATTTTTTTTTTTTTTTGAGAGATCATATTATTCATCCCAACATTCTTTTGATTTTCCTGCTGCTGTTGTGTTCTGAACATGCTAACGCTATCATAAGATATGATTCTATTAGGTACATATTAACTAGTTCTGTTGCTGTTGTTGTTGTTCTTGTTTTTTCCCAAGTGCCTGACAAAATATCTGATGAGCAGACAAAAATGGAAAGCGTCGAGGACAGAAATGGAGCAAAGCATGACAACCCAAAAACTTGCCGCATAAAAAAAAGACGAAAAAAAAAAAAAAAGTCAAGAATACAGCATGGAAAGGAATACAAACAAAAAAAAAAACGAAAGAAACACACAATTTTGGAGAGATAAAAATGCGCGGTGAGATAGAAAGAAAAAATACAGAAGAAATGAAATTAACGCTCTCTCCGCGAGCGCACGCGCATGTGTGTGTGTGTGTGTGTGTGCGGGCGCGCGCGCGAGCGCACTTTTTATGGCACTCAGGAAGATCTTTTGGAACAAAAATGTCGGATGAAATCCAGAGAAACATCGTTTGCTCGAACGTTCATGAAGTTTCAGAGCACCTCCTTTTGTCTTACATTGCGAATAGTTGCCGGCATCGTTCTCACTTTATTCGTAGACAGACTACTCTTGTGAAAAAGAACTGAGATTTTGAAATTATAAAATCCACCTGTTTTCCCACCGATGGACAATTTTGATTATAGACAGCTACATTGGGGACATCCTTGAGTAGAACAAACACTAGTCCGTTCAGGAATGGGATGAACATGTGGGTCACAGTAAGTTATACCTTAGTTACAAACTCTGTCTGTCTCTCTGTCATACTCACTCTGCCGATAGTCTGTCTTCGTAAAAAGGAATCTAAACTTTAAAAGATAATTTTCTTTTTTTTCAAGCGATAAAGCAGAGACCGTTTTGAAAACTGTTCTTAGCCAAAGTTTTTTTTATTGCTACTGGGACCAAGATTCTTCCAGTTGTTGTATATATGGGAAAAAATCATCAAATCAGGGAGCGGAATTTCAGTCGATTCTATATACTCGATATCACCACTAAACACATATAACACAAACAGCAAATATGCCTGAGTAGCTATATAACTACTTTAAACCAATATCTTGATCACAGACCAGTACAGAGCCACACTCTCATTGAGGTTTCTAGAAAATCGTGCTTTGTTTAGTTCAGTAAATATAGACTGTAGTTCATCCCACAGCCTATTGCCAGTGAAGCGCGAAAGAGCGTAAATATAGAGCAGATCGTAAACACACCAAATTAGTTTTAGAACCTCAAAAAAGAAAAGAAAAGACCACAGAGATGGTTTAGCACAAAAAAAAAAACTAGATTAAAAAAAAAAAAGAGAGAGAGACACGAAGCGAGACAACGGAACGGTTCTGAAGAAAAACTGGGATGTGCAGCCAAATGCAATTTGGCACATATATCTAACTCTATTAGACTCGGATGTGCTCTGTGCAGAGTGCTTGTCAGAACTGTGACAGGGCAGGCATCTCGCCTGTTGAAAAAAAAGACGCCGGGACGTCCAAGGACATTTGATTTTGTGCGGAAGGAAATATATTTTCAAGAAAAGAGGGAAATCGTGTTCAAGTAGTAAACACTATTGATTACTGCAGAAACTAAAGTGTCACAAAACTCTGTGGTGAGGTTAAAAAAAAAATGTGGCACTAAAATATCTGGGAAAAAAGAGGCAGAGCGATTTTGACAGAAATATTTTCAAAATAGAAGGATAATCAAATCTATTACGACTCAAAGTGGTGATCTAGTTTATGTGCTTTGATTATCTCTGTTTATCCATAATCACTGTTTTCACAATGTGTTCCTTTTTCATCTCATTCATTTGCATTCCCGTGATTTATCGCTGCGACTTGACACTCAGCCAAAAAACCTGAATCAATCTGGCCCAGAAATCAGTAGATCATGAGATTATTTTGACAATTGTTAATTTGACATCCCTGCTGCCTCATTAAGAAAGAATGAGCGGAAGGCAACAGAGAAACCTAAAAGAAATAAAGAGCAAATAAATTATTTGCTGCCAGCGGGAACCATCAGTGACAACAAAAATATCTAAGGCCTAGATACAGACCTAACCACGTGTTACAGGCTCAAACTCCTTAGAACGTACATTGTTTGTTTGTTTGTGTTCGGGTTTAACGACACATCAGCACGATTACGGCTATACTGTGTCAAAAACGGTAAGTTACGTTTAGACGTCAAGAAGAAGAGAGGACGAAAGAGGGACAGAAGACAGGAGCAAGGGGAGAGAGAAGAGATGTCTCCCCACCTGGAATGTGAAGGTGGCACTCCATGGGAGACACCCTACCGATGGCGGGCTTACACCGCCTGCATGTGGGAGCAGAGAACCTACTTATAAACCCCACTCCCGCAAGGGCTCTCAGAAAGTATAATCTGATCATATGGATATTCAAACAAAGCGAAGACTTTTGCTCTCTTCGCTTCCAGAGTAGCAGAGTATGCAAAACATTCATTCTAATTGTTCCTAAATAATGACAGCGCTCGGTTTTCTCCCGTCGTGGATTTGTGCATTGCGTGTTATGTTATACCCTTAACGGTTTGGGACTTCGTTTCTCTGTCTGGTACTAGAAGTTAATTACTGTTTCCAGGCTGAGTATTTAATACGTCTTGGTGATACAACATAGTTATATTATTTAACTATTATTCCAACACATTGTGTCCTGAATCTGTCAGCATCAGCCGCACTTGGATACACATAAGAGCACAGGTTTTAACCTCCTGACAGGACTGTTGTGAAGTCATGCAAGGTTGAGCTTGCAAACAAAACAGTGAAATGATTTTTGCTCTACCTGCAGTTCTACTACAGTCCAGATTATGGATAGCAGTTCTTTGTGTAAAATCTGCAGCCTGAAACCGTTCACAAGCCGAATACGCTGGCCAAGTACACTATGTAGCCTATATTACCATAACTGTGATTGTGCTATGGAAGTATAAATCAAGCCCAGACTCTTACTCCATTATAACATACTCAATATTTTTCTATACTCTCAAAGGTATCCTAGCATATTAAGTTGATAATATCGCGAAATAGTTGAACTTTAAATCTTTTCTGTAGCTCATGTGATGGGGTATATTAACATTCAGTAAATTAATTGATTGAGTTATGTTACAATAAGATGTGTGAAGGATCTCAGTATTGGTGAGACAGATATTTTATCTCAAGCTCAAATTATGATAGCCCTCTTTATAATTAGTAAAGTAATGATTTTCTTTCTCATGCTGAGTTAGAATTCTTTGCAAAGATCAATATCCATCTCTTCTTTACCACGTTAAAATGGTGAGATTTGAAGATGATTTTTTTTTTTTTCTGTTTAACTAAAAACGTTGGAATAACATTTTCACCTACCCTTATACAACTGTTGACGAGAGATGTTGTATATTATGTCTTGTTTTATTTCATATCAATTGGCGCCTAGGTAATCAATTATCAAAACATTTCTCTATATAATGCCGAAGCGGCCATATGGCGTCACATTCTTTCGATCCATACGCAATTCAATAACCCCATCTGCCCATCCTATGGACAAACTATGCTTCATACAGGTTTCAACGACTGTGTGAAATTTCCTTTTTCTGAATGCTATATTCTGTTTTCTGCGCTCTCTTTCGTTTACGGGCACTCTCTAGAATCTCTCACTTGCACTTAAGCCGCCGTCCTAATTCTTCGCTTGACTAAAACTCTTTCCTGCATACCGGCTGAGATTTTCCACTCACTTTCAGCTAAAGATACTCTAGAGAACTGATTAGTTTTTGTCTGACGTAAAACGATCCCTCCAGCGTCAAGACCATATCGTTATTTTGCCTGGTAGCAGCAATGATGTTCAAATTCGTTTTGAAAGGCGGGGATAATTTAATGTATTTGTACAAAAACAACAGAATTATCCAGGGCGATCTGCTTTATTACAGACACGTTCATTATACTTAGTATTGTGAAATTCAAAAGAGCGTACAAAGGACTTATACCTACGCCAATTATTTCTGCAAGACGGCCAATTCAGACAATGTATATCGTCCAGTTATAATTGTTCACCATAAAGTCAGTGGGAGCACTTATTAGTAAAGAAAAAAGTGTGCAAAGAGTTGATGTCAAGGCGTTACATAAGGGGATTAAAGATATGAATTTTATTGAATAAATATGTATGAGAGATGGCAATTGTAAGAGGCTTCATTGACACATACATATAAACAACAGTGTGCTAGAATAAGAAACAGAAAACATAAATTTGCTGGTAGGCAGAGAATGAAGCTGAATGGGAGACAGAAAGGGAGCGGGTGAGTGAAAAAGTTAAACAATCGTGGAAACAGACAAACAAAAGAACAAAAACAAATAAATAAATAAAATAAAATTAAAGAGTAATATAAAATGAAGCCACAAGCAAAAGGTTGTCATTAAAAACTTTCGAAAGATTTAGGTTATAAAAAGCATAAAGTTAAGTGACTGACATTTATTTTTCGTATGTAATGAGGATGTGCAAGCTTCTCTATTAAGGCAACACAATGTCAAAGCAACTTATGATTAAAAGAAAACTGCAACGTGCAAGCCTGAAAACAACACTCTTTACAACTGCAAACGCGCATATAAAGAGGCTGTCATTTGGAGCGGTCGATTCTCTTTTTTTCGCTGTGCCAGAGAAGAGAGCAAGCGATTATCCTAGTGCTTATAAGACATGCACAATTGCGTGTAAAGACAGTAATTGACTGTTGGTGTAAAAACGCCTCTTATACGACTGTAGTAATGAGCGAAGCCAAATCCGCACGACTTGACTATATTTTCAGCAGCTCTTCAGCATCCAGATTTAAGAATGGCATTTCAATGTTCGTGAACAACATTATTATTGTCAGAAAATAAAGTTACATGATGACAATCTCAACAATTGTCGTTAAAGATTGAGCAAGGGCAGCGTCCCCCCCCCCCCCTCAAGCTAAGAACGTACGTCATTGTGATTCAAATTTTTAAATGAAAAAAAAAAAAGTTAACATCACACAAACAAAATTATAGTACCTCAGTATATTTTCCTTCTAAATATAGATTTACTTGCGCATTGCGCGTTCAGACATGCATGGTCTTTTATTAGATCTAAATGCATGACACCTAATCCAGCGCACACTGATTTCACATTCTATATTAGTGTCTCCCGGTAGAAATACTAAGTCAAGAGACTCTAGTAATTGGAAAAAAGTAAACAAAGAAACAAACAAAACAAAGAAGAGTCTTTTTTTAGTGACAAGAGTAAACTATAATTATTTCCTAGTGTAACAAAATTTGTTACTATTTCTTACTGAATTTCACACATAGTGAACTAAAAAAAAAAAAAAAAAGTCAAGCATTGCTTCAAAATACTTGCCAATAAATTTCCCAAGGAAAATAAATTTCACAATGGTATGGCATCATACATCCAGATCTATCCTGCTATATTTTATTTATAATCCCAGCATTTCTCTCTGTGGCTAAAATAGTGAAAACGTCATCGTTTATTTCCTGCTCCAAAATAGTAGTTTATCGTGTCGCCATTTCATTGAAAGAGTCAGCAATTCAACCCATGGATTCATATTTTGATATATAAAACTGCATGATATCTCACGATACCACAAAGAGGATGTAATATGGTTCAGATCGAGGTACGTATGGTGGTTCTTGCTTAGGTCATTTCTTGTACTCTGTCTGTTATGAGACCTGATCGATCATCTTCCTTGAATCAACAAAGTGTTATTTCATGAGCTAAAACATTAAGGTGTGACTATTTCAAAATGAAATGTGACATGATGAAATCAGGCGCTCGTCAAACGGGGGCGATTGGAGAAATCACGTGTTTTTCAACAGGGCACGATTTTTAAGACAATTTTATCTTGCATCACAGAACCCTTGTATATATATCAATGGAAAAATGCATTTCAGAGTTAAATTTGCTGAAATACATTGAGTAAAAGCCTAACAATATTATTGTAATTTGGTGACATGGGTTAACAAAGATTAATAAGGATTTACAAAACTGATCAGTCACTTTCCTACTAAATTCAGCTACAGCAACAGGGCAGCCTCCTTGTCTTTAATAGTCAACACCTCGACTTCTACATAAGGTAGAACAAAAGTTGTTTGTTTTTTTTTTCCACACACAGAATTGCAAATGGATAATCCTCACAGTTATACCAATAATTCTGTATGCTCAAAATTTGACGAGATCCTCATTTCATCGTGTCACATCTCATGTATTAATGAGATATGTATGCCTTCCAGAAGTCAAGTCAATCTGTTTCGTACATGTCCCTCATCTGTCCATGTATGTGTACTGGGATGTTGTGATGTTGTCTGATAATAAATGTGGGTGATTACGTATTATGATAATACATTATGTTTGACACCAGCGGGATAGTACAATGTTCTTAGCACTGGCTATAATCATGGCCTGGTCGTCACATACCGAGTTGTTTGATCCACGCTGAGTCGCTGTATTTGCTTGTGCTTGATGAAGCTGGTTCGCAAGATTGGAAACACAATTCTATAAGCCTCTCTAACCCCCGATTTTCGTTTGTGTTTTTGTCTTTGTTTTATTTCATTTTGTATATGTGCATTTTGATTTGTTTTCTTGTTTTTTATATCATTATCGTTCGTTTGGTCTTTGTGCCATAGACATTCTTGGTGATCTTAGCTTCTCGGCCTCAGCCTATAAGGCAGTCCAAAAACAATGTATGAAAGCTTTGAGCACAGAACAGCTGCAGGCAGTGGCAAAATCCATCAAATGCATTAATTTTGAGTTCAGAGAGTCCTACTGCCTGAGGCAATTTAAAAGCTGAAAGGAATTGATTTCATAAGTTTTTTCATAGCACAGGGACCATGTACTATAATTTTCAAAAAAAAAAAGAGAGAGAGAGATAGAGCACAGTGAAAGACCGCACTATTGAGGTGCCTGCCCAGCAAAATTGAATAGAGAATCAAAATTAACACAAACTAACTAATCCGGTTGTGTAAGTCTGTGGGGGTTTTCAGTTATTGTCTAGATTCTAACAACGGACGGCTACCAGTGTTTGTATGTATGAGTAAGTGTGTGTGTGTTTCTGTGTGTATGTGTGTGTGTGTGTTCCTGTGTGTATGTGTGTGTGTGTCTGTGTGTGTGTGTGTGTGTGTGTGAATTTGTGTTTATGAGTATGATGTTGTTTTAACAACTTGTTTTGTTCTGTTGGTAAATTCGTAGTTACAAAATGTCAATCTTTGGCGCGATCTCAGTCACAACTGTGGAGAGAAGGTAATACCCGAGGTGGAAAAACATGTCAGTTTAATTACCGGAGAAACACAATCGAAATTAAAATCTTCACCCATTGATCCGCCGTGAAATAGACATCAAACACGATAAACTAGTAAGGGAAAATAGAGGAGGAGGAAAGCTGGGAGACAATAACAAAAAAAAAAAAAAAAGAAAGAAAGAAAGAGAGGATGAGAACGACCGAGAGAAAAAAGAGAATGAGACCAGGGTACATAGACAGACAGACAAACAGACAGACAGACAGACAGACAGACAGATGGACGGACGGGTGGGCGGGCGGGCGGCCGGGCCGGCGGGCAGGCAGACAGACAGACAGACAGACAGACAGGCAGGCAGGCAGGCAGGCAGGCAGACAGGCAGGCAGGGAGACAGACAG
>JBCAUA010038927.1:0-12023 GCA_038406235.1 Peronia verruculata | reverse complement strand
GGAGAGGAGGGCCCCCCTTCCCCCCCCCCCCCCACAACATAACCCTATCTCGCAAGACTTAGCGAGCAATACTAACACAGGACTCTACTCTCATATCGTACAATCGTTTTCAAAACACGTCTCACATCATACTATAAAAAGCTTATTTCCGCTTGTTACATAATTATGAACGGAGGCAAAACTGACATAAGATTTTCCACAATGCAGAAGGCCAAGTTGTTCTCTCACATAATGTCCCACGTAACAGATAACATAACCACTCACGACCTGAGCATAACACCATCGAGGTCTCTCCACCCGATCTTATTCACTGAGCCGTTCCGCTCGACTTTCTCAGGTACACGACTGTTCCCTTCAACAAGACGATCCCGCTGTTTGCTCCCAAAGCCTTCAGGTGGGACGATTACCGGGACCAGGATAACTTCTTACGAGAACCTTCCAGAACGGTTGTGAAGGTCAGGGACGCTGGGGCCGGCAGGAGCAGCAACTACACGCATGGTTTCTACAAAATGAACCCCTGGTGAGTCTGGCGTTTAGATTGAAGTCATGAGCTGATCCCGGCTTTTAATTATTAGGTCTGCAATTAAGATAGGATAAGATAAAGATGTATGCTAAAGGAATCGAACGGCCTTGGAAGTTTACCCCATTTGTTTCTGTTACTAATTTTCTTGCTGCAAATTTTCCTTCACAATATTCAGTTTTGTTTTTGTCTTTGTTTTTAGTCTTTTCTGTCCTTTTCATGTTCTTTTGTTAATCCAGACTCTAAATTAATTTCTCAAAGAACATAATAATCCTTGAAAGTAATGAAAGCCCTAATACTCAGAAATGCCGTTGCCAATAGACAAATATACTTCCGGAATTGAAAGCCCTGCAGAAATATCTTACGGGATTGTTAACGTATGCTAGTTAAAGAGCATTCTATATGACAATAAACATAATCCAGTCTACTGACACTGTGTAAGTTCACTTTGTATGAATAAGGCAATTAAGACAATTTGCTTTGAGGTGGACTTCGAGCAGAATCGTGGAGACATTTCTTTCTGAACATAATCTGAGGCTCTTCATGACGAATGCAAGTATAGTATGATAAGACAAAATAAATATAATATGGACTGCGGGCAAAAGCGGCCAAAAAGCATTGGAAATAGACCCTAACTGTTATACTGCTATGTTTCTTGGTGTATTTTTCTCCTTCACTAAACTCAATTTCATTAACATGAACAAAAACTTCTTGTTACAAAAGAAGATCTATTATAGTAAGTGTGTACTAAGACATCCATTTCAAAAGAAAGGAAACGGCGAAAGAAAGCAGAAGAGGAAGGAAGAAGGAAAGAAAGAAGGAAAGAAAAAGAAAGCTAGAAAGAAGGAACGACGAGCTCAACAATCACATGATTCTGCAGAGAAGTTAGTCTTCCCCGACATTTGGCCTCACCAGCTTTGTATGTTCACTGTCGTATTTACGGTGCAATAGTAAGTGACCCTTCTCGGCTGTTAAGAGCCGAGATCCTCTGTACTAGCAACAACCGAACAAGCCCAAGCCTACCAGTCTCTATAATAAAATTATAAATTGATGTAAGTATGTCAACTGTAAAGCAGGGCAAATTTGGAGATTATTATGACGAAAGGGGCATTAACTCTTGGTAATAATTCTTTACTTTTAATCTGTGTCGAAAAGGCTAGGCTTTTTATGCCTATTGGGTGTGTTTTCGGTCAACCTCTAGATTCTACATTATACAGAGAAAGATACTCTATGGAGTTTTGAAGCCGATGCTATTGCTTTTAAGTGGAAGTAAAATGCTTTCAATTTAAAAGTGTCTAATTAGGTCTATATAGTACAGTCTTTTTATGGCGCTATTTCCCTGTACAACCAGTGTTATCGGATATCATCATGTCTTCATCCTCTTCTGGTTTTGTGTCCGTTTCATTGTTCCCTGATGGTTTGTCATATCCGGATATCAATCTATTGTACGTGTGTAGCTGTTGAACTCAAATATTTTGACTTAAATCTAACAGATCAAGTTAAAATTCACGCGTTTTTCATCGCTAGGCTCTCGTGCTGCCGCCCAGTCCACCCGCATCTCACGTTTTATCTGTTATAATTATTGTCCCAGTGTTGTCCACTCTGTGACGGTCAGTTACAGACCGCCAGGACACCAGCTAGAAAATGACCCCGCTTGACCTACATTTGGTCAATTAACCAGAACTGGGGCAGAGACCACAAGGCCGGTGCTAACGTACATTGACAAAACGGTTTTCCTTTAGAACTTTTTTTTTAATGAAGAAAATCAACATTCCGGTTTTTTCTTTTTGTCTTTTTTTTTTTTTTTTAAATCTCCGTTTCTACACAGTATACGGGATAAAAGTAAAGTAAAATAAAAGTAAATTATGAAAGTACCATCCCTTGACCATTAAGAGAGGAAATTGGCTTGGCCATTTCAGACCGCGTCGCCGTAGTGCAGCGCCACTGTACTTCCCCCGATATACATCAGGCATCCGTTTTACAGATGGATGGGCTGAGGAAAATTGTGTGTTAAATATCTTTCCTAAGGATACACCATGCGATTCGAACGACAGACCCCTGCTTCCAAATACCGCAGCACAAATTACTGAGCTAACACGCGCTTTTATAGAAATAAAGGTAAACAACAAACTGTTTTGGAGTACTATGGGTAGTCGTCATTGAAAAAGCGAGAAAACAATTAAACTATAACTCTACAGGTGTTTTGTCAGACTACATCACACAAAGCCACAAAGCGTGTCCAGTTTGACCAGCTCTGGGCAGTGCTGACCCTTTCTTTGTTGCTGGACTCAGCCATAAAAGAGACTGGGCACTCACATAATCTGGGGGTCTGGAGAGTTATGACACTCTTAGTTTACACTGAACAGAACTAAATCTTTGTGGAGAAAATCTGACGCGAAACTATACTGCGAAACTGAAACGCCAGACATTTTGAGATGTTTAAAATTTAAGCAATACGCCAGTGCTGTTGTATAATAACGTTTTTGGTTCTTTCACCCCTTCTGTTTCGTCCACCTTACTCAGTGCTCAGAATTTACATAGACTTCTGGTCTCTTTTTTTATTAGACACTTTTAGCAGCTATTTTCTATTATATTTGTAGTTTCTCATACACCATTAACATAACAATGAATAAAAAATCCCCCCCCCCCTTTTTTTAAAATATTTATATTGATAATACACCTGATTCTTCATGCTCTAAGGACTTGAAAACTATAAGAACAACAAAACAAGACAAACAAAAGACACATCGAGCTAATATCTATTAGGGGCACAGACAGTACACTTCTTCAATCCAAACATACAAACAGACACTCACCTATCCTACAGGATGAAACCCACACACTGTCATGTACAGTCTTTCTAACACAACCAACAGCTGAAATACACACACTGATTTCAGTGTCAGATATGACTGCAAAACATTTCAGCAAAATAGCAGATCTGGTCATTCACACAGGCTTCTACTCAGCAGTCTATGTAATGTAGATAGTGTATAGATTGTTCTTTGGCAGAAAAAAAATATAAAAAAAGCTATGAATGAATTTGCTGATGAATTAGAGATTAAAAAGTGATACAGGGTTTAAAAAAAAAAAAAAAGTTTCATGGCCAGTCCATCTAAACGCCTTAGTGCATTCGATGGCGTGAAAAAATGGCGAAATTTGATTTTTCGCTATATGGCATTTTCAAAAATGTATAGAAAATTTTGTTTTTTAATCATTTACGATAGGACAGACATGCTCCTTATGCACATACTCGGCGACCAGCGTGAGTTTGAATAGAATTAGGGAACAAGTCATGGACAGAATCCCTTCGACTTATGTAACAGATATCAGAGTTAGGTGTGATACATTGTATCAAATTGAAAAGAATAAGCAGAATTATTTTTTTGTGGGATTACGTTACGTTCTATATACGTCTTTCAACCTCCCGGTGGAGGTTATCTCGACTAATTTTGTGGGGTGTGGAAGCTTTTCACAGAAGAAACCTGAGTATCAAAATTAAAAGTGCTGAAAATTCCTTCCTATACCGTAGTTATTGTGCTGGCAATTCGCAAAACGCAGGGACCACATTCTATAAAATGACATGTCGAAACTCGAATATCCCACAACCAAAGTGTTAGCCTGTCTGGTAGATGATGCTTTTATATTCATACCTAGACAGTCTGAGTAATTCCGATCTCAGCACTCGAAGAGTTGAAGTTATAAGGAGAGAAAAAAAGAGATCAAACACATTCACTTGACATTCTACTGAAGTGTTCCGAAAAAAAAAAAAAAGAGCCCCGTTTGTTATTCAAAACCTAACCAAAAGCAGTAAGGAATTTCATTCTTCTTCCCATCAGCGGTACTGCCTGGAGCCGTGTTCTCTGAATGTTGCCTCGATGTCACTCGTGATGTCTGAGTGTTTTTTGTAACTAGAAAGTGTAGGACTATGACCACTAACATCTCATCATTCCAGCTGTGAACGCGATTTCCTCTCGAGGACAAACAACGTCCATGTTGTCTTATGTTGGACTCATCATATTCCATCTTGTCTGCCTTCTCTTACCTATTTTCCCTGCAGGACCTTAGGCTTTCCGCCGACTAACAGTGGCGGTCAATGTCAAAACTTTGAAATTAATACTTTCTGCAAATTTTTAACCCCAGTAGCTTTGGCCCAAAACATGGAGCCCTGTTGGTAAAACGTTTAAGTTTTAATCATGTGACTTTCTCTGTGTGAAAGTACAGACAAATATCATTTCATACCCTCAGCTGTCTAGCTAATGTGTCCATTCCAGGTACAGCAGTTGGCTGCCGGACGTTACAGGTGACAAGGATTCCCTGACCAAGTTCACCTACTATATCGGCATGAAAATGTCCAATGAAACAGGTGGGTAACAATGTCTCTCTCCCTCAAATATCAGTACATTAAATTTGTGGACTATACAGGGGATCACTGACACTACAGTATCTGAAGCAGAGCAGTAGCAGCGCTGAATACTAAGATATATCACGTTGGGTTTGAACAATAATAATAACAAGGACGATCATAACAACAGTAATAACAACTGTAACATGGCAGTAGGAGCAACAGCTACAAAAACCACATCAACGATGACGTCAATGCAACAAACAGAGACAAATGTTGATAACAACAGTCACAAACAAACGCTGATAGAAATATCCTTTCTTATGGTCACTTTTTAACACCCTACAGACTTTGGATTTTAACTAGACTTGCAGAGCATGTAATGTAGAGTTGAACAGCCCATTTCTTTGCCATGCTAATGCGTTCATTCTATAATATAATCACCGCATTCAGGACTGATGATCGCTTCCATCTTCACCAAGTTTAGTCTCTTTTGGTTTGTAAACGTGCCAGTTCCAAATTGCAGGTCCTATTTGGCTCTCCCTCTATACATTCAATGTTAGATTGTGTATCATGTTAGTCCTATATGACACAAAACCAACTATTCGTTCTCGTGAGATCATCTTTGCGAGAAGGAATCTCAAGTGAACATCATGGTAAAGAAGCGACAATTTCACACTGGGCTGACGCTTTTTACCCCAATCATCAGGAGCGAAGCATGTCACTCACATACATTGAATAAATTCAATTTTTTTTTCTGATCTAGTCAAACTGAGAGCTCTATCTCAATGAAAATAGGACAGGACCTCGGGAGTTTGCTCAGGTTTGGGGAAAATCTTGGGTCTACTGAGACTTAATACATACATTTTTTGAAAGTCCTTCTGAATTTAGAATTGAATGTCAAATAGATGAATAAATTCACACTACCATTTAAATGATGGAATGTGTCCTCTATGTTAGAAAATAAGACGTAAAGGACAAAATATCTGCGACCTACGAAGAACTCAGGTACAAACGTAATGACTAAACCATAGACAGACATAACAAAGGTGGACATCAGGAGAAATAGGGTGACCACTATCACAGCCTTGACCAACCGGACATCCTTCCCGCTGAGCTGACCTCGAGGACTTTCCGATATAGACGCCAAACCTTTTTCTGAACCTTTCTGAGAACTACTCGTCATTTCTTTAGCACAATTTAGGCCGTGTTCTGATGACTGCTGGGTTATGGCAGATCTGCTTTGGGAATTATTTCGACAGCCTGTCATATGTTTCCTTACATCAGATGCCCTCACCAAAGCTCGTGTAAGAATAATGGAACACACACTAACAGTAGACAATACAAATATGGGGAGAATTGTCCTATTTATGAAAGAAACAACAGAGTTGATGGTGGTGAAACTATCAGAGAACCAGACGGTGAAAAGAGATGTGTTGGTGACAGGATTGGTTTGCCAGGATAGACCAGTGGTTGATAACTGAGGAATTCTGATTATCACACACGCCAAAGTTATTATGGCCAGTACAAGAGCTGTACGTCTGACGGTGAATGAAGATTTGAAGGTAAATGGCAGGGCTACACAGCAACACCTGACAACAGCGATATAGACTGTGGTCAGCATGGACATGTCCAGGAAAATGGACTTGTACCAGGTCAGATAGTCAGCCAAGGAAAATGTTTCGATCGGTTTTCTTATTCCAGCGAGCCCGAAGCCTGAGCATACAACTGCTAGGAATAAGAAGGTAGAATGGGCCAAATCTGAAATGGACAACACGAAGAACGATAGAGTCACGCTGTCGTGTGTTCCCATCTTGGCAAAAACCACCATGTTTATAACATTAAACACACAGCCTAAGGTGATGAATGGAGGGCCAAGAATGTAATATAGAACAAATAAAATCTTGGCTAGAGTTTGGAAGCTGATCAGTCCTTGGAGCGGGCCGCCATCTGGTATGACTTCGTTAATGGAAGAGTTGGTTAGCGACATAGTCTGGGACAGGTGATGAGCACTTTTGTCACCTTTGTCAGTTGGCCGGAGTTGCTTTGAGATGAACTATCACAAACAGAGGTTTTGACAAACTGTTTATCCTAACACTCAAACTCTGTTGTGATGGAAGAGCTGGCTATCAACTTTGACAGAGGAAGGTGACAAAGGTCCTTCAAAAGTTGCAAATTGATAGAAAACTAACTTGAAATGAAGTATCAATTGCAATCTAACATAACTGAATGACGGGACAAATTAATAATTCTTAAAGTCAAACTTTCTCTGTTCAATCTTGTGGCTCGACCTTAGTATAGAGTGAAACTGAAGCATCTAGTAACAGGTTAATATTATATGACAATCAAGAATGAATGGACTTGCTACCCTAACAGTCAAACTTTCTTGGTTTCTTTGTTCAGGTTGGCCGAGCAGCAAAACAGATAATGATTGTGTTTCTAGAATCCAAATAAAGTATGCACATAAACCAAAAGTGTTCATCTACAGGGCAGCTGTTGTTTAGGATATTCAATCTGTCTGATTCACTGGATGGTCAGGCATAAACCCAAGGGCCTGGTGTTGTTAACAACTATAAAACAAAGCCAGGAATGGAAAGATGTAATAATCCTAGATGTCTATGATAGACTTGGCACTTGAAAAATGCAGGAAAGATAACGTGATATATTGCATTCCTGTAACTACGGTACTTTGGCAACTTCTAGATACTCGGGTACTTGAAAAAAAAAAAAAAAAGTAATTGAGTGAGCTATCATGTGTGACCTTCCTGTGGAAAGACTTTTAAATGACAATTTAGAAAAAGAAATGTTTATTTCTATGGCGAGAGTAACAGTGTGTTCATAACAGTCATGAGGGTCAGATTTCGTATCTCCAGGACAATGGCTCAAGTTATGCAGTGGAATTATAAACGCCAAAATTACAATGACAGACCAATCAGAGAATGCGATAGAAGTATTAAATCACTGCGTTACCAGGTTCTTTGTAGACATTTGCTTCTACTAACTACTAGAAATTAATGTCGGAATAGAATATGATCAAGGTAAATTTGCACAAGTTACAGCTTTCCCACTACCTTTCTAACCTCAGACAGGATCGACATTTACAAACATTGACACCAGTTTACTCCGACTCCGCGATTTTATTTTTCCAGACTAATATGCAATTTAAGCACTTTGCTGATTGGAACACTAATCATCGGTTAACAGCATACTTTGGACTTTTGTGCCAACAACCTGTGAAACTTTGACACCCATTTTCAATAGCAACCATAACTAAGGCCTTGCCCTTTGTTTCTCCTTAACTCAGAAGTTCACGGGTGAGAAAATTAGTGTACAAACCCTCAAATCAATTTCTGGCAAGAAAAGATTAGGAAAACTGACATCATCCACATTAATCTTCACTAGTAATGTATCCGATTTCACATGCTCCACCGCGTTATCAAAGACAATTTTTACCTCTATTCCCCCCCCCCCCCCCAACCACAACCACACCCACCCACCTTTGTCTCTCAATATTCTTTGTGATTATCTACTTTCCAGAACAGATAAAAAGTGAAATCACTATGTAACTCAATTTATCTTCATCGCAGGTTGCAGGAGGATATTACCTTCCAGATATCTTCAAGAGTTGTTTGCTTTGATAAAATCGCACTTACACAAGACTTTATACTGTTTTAGTAGGACTCCGTCCAAATACCAAATCGTCTCATCTGAAAAGAACCAAGACTCGCAGCACCGTTGTTCTGATATAATAGATAGCATTATTTTATGGAATGATAATTTTCATCCAACTTGAAAAGCCTAGTCAACGATTACAGCTCATCTTTTGTCTACTTCGGAAGATGTTACTCGTGAGGAGAAATAAATGGAAGGAATGATCTCTAGATTAAACTCAGTAGAGATTATTACATGTAGTTATAGACTAAAGAAGAACATAAATGTAACAAAGCCACCTCATTCTTTCTCTAGTTTCTTCCTTTACTTCATTAGTCAGATGTTAATTGTCATCATCTTTTGAATCCTAACGTAAATGATAAATTAAACAAGACTTTTTTTTTTTTTTTTACGTGAGTCTGACTTGTACATGCATGTGAGTGTGGATGTATCTTACACCTAGGCTTTGTCTCATCATCTGTGACCGAATAGAATTATTTCCTTTTGAGGACAAAGTTTATCTCACCTTATTTTATCCTTTTACCTAAATCTGTTCATTTTGTCTTTGAACTTCATACCGAACATGGAGCTCACCATAGAAGATGAAAAACGAAATGAGAGCGGGTGGGGAGAGGAACTGCGGGAACACAAAATGAAAGAAACGGCTTTAAGACCACCTCTATCTCCCCTTTTTGCATTTGTCGCAACCCCGCATCCTAAAAAAAAAAAAAATATAAAACAAGCCTGTGCAAAACTCCATCCTCTTGTTCTTGCACGTATTCCATTCTTTTCTATATTAAACACTGCAAGAAAACCCACAATAGGCTTATGGACTCGAAGACTGCCAGATGGATCTATCTGAAATTTGGCACACAGCCATGTTCCATATGGATCCGTGTTTCTATCTTCACACAAAAAAAAAAAAAACAACAAAACATTACTATCTTGGACGTTATTTTACAGATACGGTAATAATTGAATAACAAACTAGCGAGCGTGCATGATCCGAATTGTACGTTTTCTTTGAGTAACCTTCAGGTTAATCAACCAAAATATCAACATCGAGGTGTGCATGCTTGACATACACTATGAGATGCAGGGCTATATTATTTTTTAAAAGAAATCTCCCGTGGGGGCCGTGGGTTTTCTTCAAGTAATATTAGAAATGTAACATGGCCGGTCTGCTCAAACTTGTAGCTTTCATTGGTACCTGTCTGTTTGTCTGTCTGTCTGTTTATATATCTGTTCCCTTATGATACATTTAAAGTAACTATCTTATTCTGCAGACATACCTCTCTGTCACCTTTTGAACGTGGTTTAACTAATGTCGCTGGGGAGATCCTAGATCTCCAGAAATCTTATTAAAAACTTTAACGATCAATTTACAACGTCTTCTTCTTTCATCATGTTCCATTATACCGTGAACTCAGTTATCATAGGAGTTGTGGTATGCCAGAGGTTTAGCGATAAATATGCATTCTGGGGAGTCACAGTATCCATCCATTCATCCATCCATCCACCCGTCCACCCACCCACTCATCCATCCATCTATCTTTCCATCCATCCATCCATCCATCCATCTATCCACCCACTCATCTATCCATCCATCCATCCATCCACCCACCCACTCATCCATCCATCCATCCAGCCATCTATCCTCCCATCCATCCACCCACTCATCCATCCATCCATCCATCCATCCACCCACTCATCCATCCATCCACCCACTCACCTATCCATCCATCCATCCAGCCACTCATCCACCCATCCATCCATCCATCCACCTAACCACCCATCCATCCACCCATCTATCCATCTATCCATCCATCCTCCACATGCCTCCTGATGGTCAGCAAGACTAGTCCTCAAACAACAGAGCCGTCTACACCGATGTAGCAATTAAGGATTTGTCCCAGTTGGCCTGTCTTTCTTCGCAGGTTTTGTTATAAACGTCATGCCATCTTTGTTTTACAGAATTGATGTCTTTGTCTTCTTGATTGCCGTTTTCTTTTTTTAGGGCTATTCAATAGTCACACCCTCAGCCAGATGTCTTTTTCACTATATTATTGGTAGTTCTGTGTTCTTTTAGGAAAGTTCCCCATAAATAAATTACCTTTACCTGCGATCGAAATCGAAAATCACGCCGCTATCCATCTATCAATCAAAAGAGATTTATGTGTTGCAATATCATATCTCGAAATTTCTCACCGACACACGTATCCGATCTAAGCATTCTTTATGATCGAAACTGATATAGGTAATCATTCCACGATGTCCGTACTCCTTTATACTCCGTTAGATGGTTTTCTGACCGACACACCTATCTGCTTATCCAACAGAAATTGTATAATCTCTGCTATGACACAGTCCTCCTGTGAGATAATTTCTAATAGACATATCACCAAGGATCTTATACTATTACTAGCTGGGTACCTCACGGCCTCAGTGGAAGGTTTTTTTTAAAATATATAGTCCTGCGACTTAAATCGTTTGCTCAGCATGCGCACCTCGATGCTGATATTTTGGTTCATTAAACTGAATATTACTCAAAGAAAACGTGTTTTGAAGGCGTCATATCTCCCGCAAGGAAGTGAGGGCTGACAAAATGAACGATAGTTTGGCATTAAAAAACATGAATTAAAACACACTCTGTAACTTCAACCAAAATAAAGAGTAGCCTATAACAGAATTAATAATTGGGTTTCAGTTGCCCACCTCTGTAATTTTATTTGTATTTTAAATGCCTGTCGATTCCGATTTTATTGAACCATAAGATAAGTGCCACGCCGCCTGATCGCTTTTGTTATATATATATATATATATATTGTTATTATTAGTACATGTATTACGATTATGACAATGATGATGATGATTATTATTATATAAAAATATTTTAAAATTTAGACAACTGCCCACCAGCAACTAATCAAATATATAAAAAAGGGAACAAACAATATGAGGATCCTGATTCTAAAATTATTATTATTATTATTAGCATTATTATTACTATTGTATTACTATTTTTAATATTGTTGTTATTATTCTTATCATTATAATTTTATGATGATGAAAACAATGTTTTACAGCTTGGTTTTGAGCCTCTCCATATGAGCACTTGGCGGCGGAATTGACTATTAGCATTAGTAAAGATTGTGGTAAACTGCAGGGCCTGTATTCACTTCTAGTATGTGAGACATTAGGATCTGGAGGTGGCTGCTTGTACAGCTAGGACCGCAGAGATGATGGCCAACAGGAGACACATCAAGGTGTAACATAACAAACAGACTGTTGAAACATATAGCAATGTTGAGCTGAACAATAATGTCTAATTCTAATTCTATACTGTCTGTCCGTCTGTCTGTCTGTCTGTCTATCATTTTGCTGTGTTTTAAACGTTCCAGTCCTCACAAAGGGCTATCTAGGCTGAACATATCTATCTATCTATCTATCTATCTATCTATCTATCTAACTATCTATCTATCTATCTATCTATCTATCTATCTATCT